>BMAV01008846.1:110715-125555 GCA_019973955.1 Trichonephila inaurata madagascariensis | reverse complement strand
AAGAGTAAGAGTACAAAAAAATATTTGACTACCAAAAGTTATGTACAAACATTATTATTTTTTTTTTTATGCAATTGCGTGAGGATTTGGGAATTTTACTGATCGGTGGACGAGCTTTCCAATACCCTCTTCGAAGGCTCTTGCCATTAGGGGTGTGAGATGAACCTTAACGTTATTTTAAAGCTTCCTATTTGTCTGTAAGCTTCAATTTCCTCGCTAATTCTAGAAGAAAGAGATGAAATCTTTCTGTGCTAAGTCGGGGCTATACGCCAGGTGGTCAAACATCTTCCAGTCAAACTGCCACAGAAGCTGTTGAATTACAGCAGCACAATAAAAGTGATATTTATCATGAATTAAGACTAGTTCAGTTCAAGTTCATCTCACATCACTGGTGAAAATATTCTTCGAAGGGGGCATAGAGTTAAGGAGTCCATTACCGTTGTGACAAATATCTGAATCTTCATGGTGATTATGTCGATAGCAGTCATATTTGAATAAGACTTTTGGTAATAAATGAAATTTTTTTCTTTACTTTCCTTTTTTTACGGATTATAGATAATTGGAAAAAATTCAATGAACTTAATGGTGACTATTGATCTATTAAAATATGTAGAAAAAATGGATTGAATTTCCTTTTTTTTTCAAAATTACTTTTTCGTCTGTTATAGTAACAGTATATAACAGCATAATAACAATGAAGTCTCTTAAAACAAATCTACAAGCAATAAATTTTTAAAACGAATGGTTATTTTTTTATTTATATTTTCTATTTAATTGTAAAACTAATGTTTCAATTGACAACTAAGCAATTTTTTTTTTACTATGCAATTAAATATTTTTTTTCTGTTGCTTGTGGACCAAATGGATAATTAATAGATAAAAAATAAGATATGATTCTGTAGTGGAATTCTAAAGAGAATTAAGACTTAAGTATCAATTTCGGCCATTTTTATTTAATATATAAAAGATAATTGTTGCGTTGTATAACTATAATGTTCATGATCTGCAAAAAGTTTTTTATGGGTGTTAATATTATTTTAAAAGCAATTTTTATAAGGATTTTGTAATATATTTTGCTTCCATGCCCTAAGTAATTCAGAATTTTTAACATGTAAACTCAGTTTTTAATGAGTATAAATAGAATATAATAATTTTTAGTAAGTAATAGTAAGCATTTATTCAAAATATATCATCTATATAACTAATGTCCATATTTTGTCAGAAAGTATAGTTTTTCAAAAGACATCATACACATCAGTATTCATATTAGAAATTGCATTTATGTGTTGCATTATAAAAACATGTACTGCATGGAATATGAATGGACACAGTTTAAATGTCTATATAATCTTTATCTTTTCAAGTATTTATCCCACCCACGTACAAGGATTGCCTAAGCTAAGGATTTTTAAAACACGTGATTAAAAAAACGAGTAAATTCTTTGTGATTAATGGGAATACCGCAGAGATTTTCAGGGACTTGTACAAATAATTGGACCTTTCCCATCATAGTATTCAGCTGGGTTTTTGTAGCACCCTGGTGCAATGAATTTAAATTTCTTTTAACAAGATGTCGTTTTCTTTGTCTTTGACTTGTTTGAATACTCAACAACAAAAATTCATTCGAAAATCTTCGCTTACCTCAAGAGGCAATAGTTTTCTTTTTTGCAATGTTTGCCTCTTGAGTTGCTCGTTTTGACCAATATGCAACGTAAAGCATGTCAGGTTAAATTTTTAAGATAACTTATTTTTTTCTGATACTTTTATAATATTAATCAAATAAAGTGAATTTATTATGCACTTAAGAGAAAAATATCGAAAAGGTATAATGAATATAGAAAATTATTTTAAGTTTTGAAAAACAAAATTGTATGAATAATTGAAGCTAATATCAGATTAAACATTTTTCCTCCTTTAGCACCTACAGTTTTAAAGTTGGCATTAAATTCTATGTAAAATTTATTTAAATCAAATTACCCCAATATTATTTTAATACGTTTAATAGGATTACCTGGTTTTAATAGGGTTAAAAAAAAAAGAGTAACTTGAATATTGCAGAGAAATGTGTACCAAAGTAAAGAAACCCATTAGAAGTAAACAGTAGAGAATTTTTTTTTAAGGTAGTCCTTATATATATATAGCTACTGGCTTAGCTAATCCTGAGTGTGTGCTCTGTATCAAAATTCCTTAAAATTCTTTTCCAGATTTGTTGTTTGGAAGTGGGAGCTCCATTAATAAGACTATTGCAGCGTTTCTCAAACTCTGGAGCTCGGCCTCTAGAGGGGTGTGATACCACTACGAAGGGGACGCGAGAGCATCGAAAAGTCAAAAATAAAGGATTTTAAAAAATTACAAATTTACTGAATGGAAGCAATATATATATATATATATATATATATATATACGAACACATAAAAATGAAATACACATTTACACTGATATAATATACTTATAAATGTATCACAGTACAACACAATGCATTTGATAAATAATTTCACAATACTAAGTGACGAACCAGTTTAATAATTACTAGTGATTCACGTAGGTTGTCATATACAAAATTTAATACTTATCTTGATAATTTGTACGGCTTAAGATTAAAATCGTATTGTAGGTTTAACGTCAAAGGGCATTATTAGTGCATTCAATACACTGTTATTGTGTGAAGGAGGGTGCGATGAGAGAAAATTATGATTTAAGGGTCGCCAACATTGAAAGTTTGAGAAGCACTGGACTATTGTTAACATTTTACGATTTTTTACGTAATCATGGTAGGGCTTCTGTATCTTGGGTACCCCGTATTATTCATACGGCTGATACGGCGGTAGCTTCGCTCTTGCTTACAGCCCTCATGTTGCTTCGAAGTGCGGCGCTAACAAACACAAATAAAAGATGGTCCTCTACGTGCTTCATTGAAGCTGAAAATATTTTCATTCAAGGCATTTTACATTAACCCAATGACTTGGTAAAGAGAAAATAGGTCTGAATTATATCAGAGATGCTTCTGCAATCAACGAACTTCTTAATACATGACGATTTCAGGAAAGATATTAGTTTGTAGGTTAGTTGATTAATTACGATTATTTATTGTTTTTAAGTTGTTACTTTTTATTTGTTTTCAATATAAGGGAATATTCCTTTTTATTAAATGGAAACCTCACTGCTAAAACTAATTTATCTTCAGAATAATATAATTCTTTGAATCTCATGTTTGCTTTGCTTGTTTTCGAACTTTTTTTTCTCTCTAATGGGGCTGCGGATTGGTATTTTTACCTTTGCAGTCCTAGTACATTCCCCAGGAGCTGGTGTCACTTTTTAGTGCGGCACCATATAGGCCAGGGGTGGTGAATCTTTATGAATCAACGTGCCATTTTTTTAAAAATGTTTAATGAAATACAGACGTGCCGTCAAATAATTATGACTTGTGATTATTGGAAAAATAATGAAACTAACTAGCCTTAGGAGCAGAAGGCCAGCGATAAACCAACTACGCCACTCAAAAATACCTTTTCAAATACCACCAATTGCTTGTAACTGAATAAGTGAATGAGAGTCACATATTTCCGTCGCATTACAAAGCTGCGTGACGGTTACTGGCGACAGACCTCATAATTTTGAATCATAGTCAAGTGACGAAGTGATACCTGAACTGTCACCCCCGCTCCTGACTTCTACACCTCATCAACGACCCTTACAGATATCTGACCCTCGATAAGTTCTTGTTTGTAACTGAGCATTTGTTGGTGAATTCCTTTTTGCCAAATACTCTTGTATTAGAATTTTTTTTGAAGTTGAAATAAATTTTGCTCGATGAAATGGAAGCCGAAATATCATACGAGTGTTGGATTGTAGTCTTTTTAAGAGGCTGGACTTGTAGCTCTAAGACCATATTAAGTGAGCTGGTCTCCTTTGTATAAAGCAGTGGTCTTCTAACTTTTTCAACTCACGGAATTTGAAGGTGTTTTCTTGGAACCCCTAGAACTAGAAAGTATTTTCTCAGAACCCCATTCCATACACATACTTCGAAGAATATATCTCAAAATATAATATTTAAAGTAGATCAACATGTGCTAGGCACTTTATGTAAAGGCAATTAAAAAAGTATTGAATTTATTATTAAAAAATTCTAATCTAATTTTTTTAATATAATCTACTTATTAATAATATTATTTTGTGATCCAAGCGTCACCTAGTCATGCATTATATTTAATAACTGGGATATGTGCTTGCTTTTTTTGCACAGACTTTCGAAATCTAGGTCTATTGGGATGAAATGCAATCGCATTACATATTCTGAGTATGATTTGTTTTGAAATGTTTTTGTAGCCACTTACGTTGAGAAATATATTTCACTGTAACACAATTTTCTGAATGGCGTTAAAATGTTGATAGCTGTGTGAGAAATCTCAAGTATTTTGCAACCAAAAATTTTTAGAAGCTATTCTTGCTTAACTTTAGATTTTAACATCGAATCTATTGATAAGTTGTTTTCTCACCATCCTTATATGTCTTTCTTCCACAAATACAAAAAGATACATTTTCTATTAAAAAACTATTTAGTTTTGCAAGACATTGTGTAACTAACGGGTATAAAATTATCTCGTGGAACTCGAGACAGTAAACAACAGAATATTCATAATCTAGGAAGAGGTATATTTCTATAAAGATAAAAGGATTTTATATTCTTTTAATAAATTTGTAATAAAAGTTTGAAAATTGTTGCAAAATAAAATATATAAATAAAATTGTTAGTTTTAATGAATAGAATGAGCTTTAGATACTTGTAACTATACAAACTTCATAGAAAACGTGAATCCATTTTGCATACATATTTATTTCTTCTCGATCACTTAATTGTGACTTGTGGAACCCCAGAGTTCCGTGGAACGCAGTTTGAAGATCACTGGTATAAAGTAAAGTTTGCATGTTGTGATGGGATTCTATCAGTTGGAACCTGTAAAGTTTCTTATCTATCTCTCTTTTCGTCTTTTGTTCTTCAGTTTCCTGAAGCGTTAAAATGTTACTAGTAATTAGGGCTCTATAAAATCAGCTTTCGGGTGATCATCCAATGTGAAATTGTTTGATTGTTTGACGTCGCACTTCAAACAGTTTATTAAATACAATGTGTAACACACACAAAAAAAACGAGACTAAGTGTGTAGCTTGAAAAAAAGAGTGGAGTTGGCAACAACTGTTTTGGTGACGTCTACCCACACCCCTAATCTATTCATGTGGGCAGTTTCGCCTTAATCGATCGTGACAGTTGGGAGTACTGCATCATTGAATCAACACGTGCAACTGAATCCTGCAAGAAAAATGTCGAATCAACAACTAGTTTCTTGTGAAACTTAAGAAAGCAGCCACGCAAACATTTCAAATTTTAACCGAGGCTTATGGAGATGAAAATTTGTCTAGAGCACATGTGTCTGAATGGTATAAGTAGTTTTCAGGGGGGAGAGTCAGTGGGGAAGATGACGGACATGCTAGACACACAAGGGCAGGGATTACAGACCAAAACATAGCCAAAATTCGTGATATGAGTAAATTCCCCCTCACATCAGTGGTCAGACTGGTTATCAACATTACTACATTAAAATAATAAAAAGACTTCGTAAAAAAAATAGGGGACCTGAATTGGGGAGTGATGGATGGCTATTGCACCAAGGCAATGCATCCGTTCACATGGCCATATCTGTCAAGCATTTTCTGACCAGCAAAAATATTACTGTGGTGAGGCATCCTCCTTATTCACCTGATTTGGCCCCATTCGACTATTTTTTTTTTATTTCGTTTAGTTAAATCTTGCTGAAAGGGAATCCATTTTACCTCAGTTGAAGAGGTTCAGACAAAAACGGAAAATCTCCTAAAGGGACTTGTAGAAACCTCGTTCAAAAACTGTTACTAACAATAGCTTCACCGAGCGCAGAAGTGTGTGAATGCTGAAGGAAACTACTTTGAAAATGATGTTGTCATGGATTCTGCAAGTATAATTATTTTTTGGGCCAGTCTCGTTTTCTGTGTGTGTGTGTGTTACACCACGTATGTACAGTTCTTTAGTTTATTAACGATGAACATTGTAATTCTGAATCACTGTCAAGTGACAAAGACGATTCTAAACTGGCACCCTACTTTCCGAATTCCCTCCCTCACGACTATGTGAAGACTTTGAACCTTGGCAGGTGTAATGTGCAGCAGCTTCTCCATATGGTAGTCTTCTGTGCCATCAGGACTCGAACAGGAAAAAAAGAAAAACAAAAACCTGCCTAATTATTTTAAGCTAATCGCTAGCCGTGAAAAACTCTTTCAGCAGCAGGCAAATAGTTATCAATAGAAATTGTCAGAGATAGATGCTATATAGTGTCCATTGCTTAGAATTCATATAACAGCAAGCAAAAATTTCAAGTAAATTAATCTAATCCTTCCTTCCTGAGTGGTTCGATAGCCCAGGGTGGGCCTTGGCCTTCTCAAGAAGCCTTTTCCGGGCTAGCCTTCTTTCTGCTAGTGTTTTCCGATTCTTAGTTCTCAAAACTAGGAGATCTTTTTCTAGGTCATCAATCCATCTAAGATTTGGTTTGCCTTTTCCCCGTTTGTCGATTGGCTGGGCATTAAAGACTGTTTTAGTGGTGCTGTCTTCGTCCATTCTGACAACGTGACCTGCCCATTTAATTCGTTGTATTTTGATGAAGTCAATGTCAGATTCTTTATATGATTGATAGAGCTCGAAATTTGATCTTCTTCACCACGTTCTATTATCCTGAATTCTTCGAAAAATAAATCTTAAAAAATCTTCCTTTCGTAGATACTTATCATGTTCTTCTCTGTTCGAGACTTGGACCCAGTTTCTCATGCATTAGTTAATACTGATCTTAAAAGTTTTTTTTATACAATAGATACTTTATTTTTCTTTTGATTGAATTCAATTCCATATATTTTTGCATTTCATTAAGACATCTATTAGCCATAATAATTGTCTTTTGGATTTTAGAAGTACATTTGTTTCTATTCTTAATTTCCGAACCTAAATATATATATAAGTGAAACTATCAACAACTTCAAAATTAAACTCTTCAGTTTTAAAGCGAGAAAAATTAATCTTATACTATAGTTTTAATGTCACAAAAAAGCTATCATAGTTGTTATTAAATTAGTGCACCATTTAAATTTTAGTTATATCTGATTTCCCACAACTAATATTATATTCACAGTGTCGTTCAGTTAAATTTCAACATAAGCTAGATAATTAATTTAGATAAAGTAAGATCCCCTTAGATACAGAAAAAAAAACGTGTACATTATTTCTCTTTTGTCAAAAGATAATAAGTCAAAAGTAAAGTAATTTTGTCGGAAGGAATATCATGCTTTAATATTTCAGATCGTTAAGCAACGTAAAATATGCAAATTTAATGAACGCGAGTTCAGAAATATATCCTTGAGAGAAAAAAAAAACCTTTTTTAGTTTATTATTTTTTTTATCACGAAATAACAAGAGAATTTCTTCACACCAATTTTTTTTCACCCTTCAAAAGTCTCTCAGAAGAAAAAAAAAATTAACTCGTAGAAAAATGTAAGAAAATTTTTCTGTTTTCCTCCGTTACAAAAAGAAATAAAACAAAACTTGAAAGAATATAAAAAGAACAAAAAAAAAAAAAAAAAAAATGAAGAAAAAAAAAAAGGAGAAAAGGTTGGGGAGGGAAAAAAAGACATTTTGCGGCAGCAGAAGAAGAAGGAGGGTGTAAAGAACCCCAAGCCACCCAAAATCGTCTTTCTCATTTGCATAACAATAACCTCTCCACACCTAGACGTTGACGTTAGGCGACAACTTCTCAATCTGGTGGCCTCACCTCGGTTTGGTAACGAGGTTATGCGGCTACGCTTTGCTCGGTTTGGCTGGTTTGGCCCGGAGCTGAAGAATATATCACTATCCCGCCATCCCCCATGGCTTGAGGCGCAGCACATTGAAACCTATCAAAGCGCTATTCAAGGGATAATTTGCAATCAGAAACGCGGTGGTAGATATATGTGGTATATATTTCCCTTTTTTTTCCTCTCTTTTCTATCTCTCTTTCCTCTTTCTATTTCGCACTATTCTCTTTCGAATGGCTCCGGGGCAAAGAGAATATAGGCGATGTGATGGGTATATAGATATATATGTGGTTGGAAGGGAGGTTGTCTGCAATTTGTCGTGTTTTAAAAGCAATTGGACGCGTCCCGTACGCGCTAAACCCAATTTGTAACGTAGCGCGGGCTCGTTTTTGAGTTGCTTGCCGCGACAGTGCGGGAAATGCTATCACCGGCGTCAATTCGCATTTACATTTACGAAACATTCGTTTAGCGTGCGTCTCGTGAGGGGACGCCTAAAAAGTTACAATTTTCTCCATTGGTGGGAGATTTTTGTTTTATTTATCCTTACCTCTTCCTGTGAAAGGATTTAAATGGACAGTCTGCGTTGTTCACCATTATACTCGTTTTAGAAGGGCAATTTTTTCAATTCCTACTATTAGTTCACAATCTCCCTGTACATATATATCTTGTTCAAATTTTCAATCGTTAATAAAATACTTTCTATTCTCATCCACTTAAGTTCAAATACATTTTTTTAAAACTTGTATTGGATGGCACTTGATGTTAATGCAGTTTTTCAAATTTTTATTCATTACTTAAAATTAATTAATGAATAGCCGCCCGGTCAATATGGTGGGTATGATCCTCGGCTTGTAACTGAGTGAGTTCGGGTTCGAATCCCGAGTAAGGCATGGATGTATTTTCTTCCGGAAAAGAAGTCGGACTTTCACTTGTAATGGATTCCCGTCTCGAATGGAAAGCAGCGCACCCCTTCTGTTATATGCTGAGATCTTCATTTGTAATATATATTCTTCTGTTTGTATTGTATGTTTCTGTTCATCCCCTTGTATTTCATGTGTATCCCAGGATAAAAACACACAACAACAACAATTAATGAATAAATAGTAACAAACAAAAATAATAGTACAACAGCATATATAAAAAGGAAAATCGCTCGTTGTGTCCCTGTAGGGGCAATGGATAGCACGTTGAACTTCTAATTCAAAGGTCGTGGGTTCGAATAGCCTGGGATGGCCTAATTTCTGAGAATGAAGGAATAAATAGCAACGAACAAAAATTATAGTTCAACACCATATACAGAAATGAAAATGGAAAATCGCTTTCTGTTTTGCCGCTAAATATTGTGATTTTGTTATATGTATATACACATTAATATTAATTGTAATTATTTAATAAAATGTAACTAAAATAAAAATTTTCTTAGTTGACCTAAGTAGAAACTGACTTTAAAAAAAATTTATATTACTTGCTTAAGACTAGCCTTCATTCGACAATTATGTGATGGGATGGGGTACATAAAACGCACAAGTAGCACCGTTTTAATTTTGAATGTTCATTGTATTAATTACAGAGAGAAATCTGTACTTTTTTTTTTTTTTTTGATGTAACGATGAAGAATTACATCACTCCTGCTGATGAAATTGTTCTTTAAAAATAATTATTATTTCTTGAGCTAAAATAACATTAACATAAAAAAATTAAATAACTTTTTAACCCATCTGAGGAACATTTGTAAGAATGGACTGTCAGCGAGGTTTATCCTCTCTAATTCGGTTTTTTTGCCATCCAGCCAGATTGGCCTTTTAGGATAGAACAACTCTAAACCGCAAGCGAATGTCAACTGAATAGAATATAAATAGCCAGTGAGATAGAGAATAGATTTATGTGGACAATATAGCCACGCTAGTACTGCCTGAATTGCAGTCACTCATTTTTGAATTAGAGTCCGGAATTATAGTCCTTTATACCTGAATTATCGTCCGGAATTATGGTCGTTCCGCTATTAAAAGTTATTAGAAGATTTCTTGTGGCATTGCATCTCATGAAAGAAAGTACCTACTATTTATTATTCGTTTATTACTTTGTCTACGTATCGAGTAATCAGGTGTAACGCTATATTAATAAAAGTGAATTAATGTAAATATCTATTGGTCATTATTTCGTGTCTTACTTAATAGCGTCTTGGGCTCCCCCCCCCCCCCCATGAATCTGATTAAGGAACATGACTTTCACATCAACCAACGCGAGGTGAAGGTACCGCTTTACATCATGTCCCTTTATATTGTAAACAGAAATAAAAAAAATGCCAAAAAATAAGATATTTAAATGCTTATTAATATTTTTTCTTCTTGGGGCTCTAAATACACCTTTAGAAAGCACTTTTACAAATATGAATCATAAAGCTTACCAAACATTCCTTATAGTTGTGAACTAGATTGTATATAATACTTATAAAATGTAAAATTATACATGAATATATTGTCAAAAATATTCATTGAACGCACTATGATTACTGTGTTATAAGCTTATAAATAATTTCAGGTATATTTAGAAATTTATATTAGGTCATTCTGTCAAAACCTATAATTCACTGTTTCATAAGAAAGGATTTTCAAAAAAAAAAAATTCACAATGTTGAATTCAAAGTTTAGAGTTTGTATGTATTAAAATTAATTAATCATCAGCTGTTTATTACAAAGACACTCTATACTATAATATCAAATATTTTCTATTCATCAGATACATTTTAAAAAAAAAGGTTTTTTCTTCTTATTCAGAGAAACACAGTTTCGCATACAAATAGATATTTTTCATGGACATAAGTGTAAATTAAAAAAAAAATAGTATCGATAGCCAATTGGTCACAAGGTGCAAATTCGTGGCCAGCGTTGCTTCTGTACAGTTGGAGGTTTGTCATAGAAAACTGGAAAGAAACGCTATTTTGTTCGGAATGAAAACCGGAACTGAACCTAAAAAAAATTTTGGTTTATTTCGGTTCGATATATCTTCAAACATCTTTTTACTGCAAAAAACATATCAATATTTTCTAATTTAACGTCAACCATATAATTATCATCATTGCATGTCAATCATATAACTACACTTTAGATTATGATAGAATTATGTTTATAGTCATTGGGGGGCGTAGCGTGGGGGGTGCCAAGGAGGCCATGGCCCCGAGCGGTATACGAAAAGGGGCGGCCACAAGCACCTCGATTTTTAAATTCAAAAAACATTTCCAACTCCAAATCACGCCCGCACTGCGAAACTGACGGAAACGAGTCAAAACTTTAATACACACACAGATGCAAGAAGTTTATTAGTTGCTATGCAATCGCATTTTTATGTTACTTAGGCTTCTGGCAACCGGTTATGCGTGAAGTCAATGATGCTCAAAATTATTTGCAAACAGAGGGACTAAATATCCATCAATGTGCTCAAAAAATACGTGCTTTACAGACCGTATTAGAAGCAGAGAATGTTGAGAATTTTTTTAACATCTACCATCGGTAATGCTAGTTCCGAAAGAAGCTTCTCTAAGCTAAAATTAATCCAAAATCCTCTCACGTCAACTACGTCCACGTTAAGGCTAATAAATTAGGTATTCTGGCAATTGAAAATGACATACATATTGATATTGACAATTGTATAAAAGATTTTGCTATGAAAAAAAAAAAACACGAAAAGTGCATTTTTAATCAATAAAAAATTTAAAGCTGCTTTTTTTTTACTAATTTTCTTGACTAATAATTAAAATAGAGGGGCGACAAATTTTCAATCGGCCCCGGGTAGCGAAAGCCCAAGCTACGCCACTGTTTATAGTACAAATAAGAATATACATAAAATAAAATTATTCATTCGGATCTGAACCGATATATATATATATGTGAGTGAGTGAGTGAATATCAACGTCACACTGTTAAGCAACACGAAGGCTTTTGGCGACGGACCACGTAATTTTGAACCATGGTCAAGTGACGTGGACGACACCTGAGCTATCACCCCCTCTCCTAACTACCACACCACACCAACGGGAGGATGGTTCAGCTCTCGACAGAATTAGGCTTGCTGGGCTGCCTACACTGAGGGTCTTTATTGGTATTGGGCTATATATATATATATATTTATTTATATACATTTGTTTGAACCGGTACGGAAAAATTAAGGTTCGAAGCCTGTAGAAAATCCACTGCGCGTGTGGGCTGATGAGGCTGTGTTAAATCTGAAAGAAGATTAGAACTGGGCACCTTCCTATCCGAAAACGAGTATCTTAGCCATCACGCCAAAACGATCATCAGCGCGTGGTGGCTATTACTGGTTTATTTAGCTACCGCTACACTACTCTTTCCATCAGTGAGCCGGTGGATAAAAAGTGATCCCTTCTGTCCGGAGGCTGTTACTGGCTTATTTAGATACCGCTACAAGTCTGTTGAATCTATTGTGAGACTAAAATTTCTCTCGTCGTTGTAGTGAAGTTGATCGTAGATTGGGAGGTTATCTCAGGTGTCGTCCTCATCACTTGACTGTAACTCAAAATTAGGAAATCCATCGCTAAAATCTCTCAAGCTGATGCTTCAAAATGCGATGTTAATAAACAATCCATTTGTCAATGGAGCACTTTCAAAAAGTCCGTTAAATATTATCTGACAGCGAATGGAATTTTGACGGGTGACATAGTTATCACGGGAAATGCATATTCCTTAATTGCTAAATTAAAAAAAAAATTTTTTTTTAATATCTATCTCAAATATTGTAGAATATATCCCTAATTCTATCACTAACAAAGGAAAATAACAATGTTTGGGTAAAGTTACATACACAGGAATACGTTGCTATAATTTGTAACTTTTAACTGGTTATTAAAAACTTACCGTAAAATCCAGCGTAAAATACGCACTTTTAATATAAAAAGAAGGATCGAATTTTATGGGAGCGCGTTATAAGCCAGGTATAAAAATGAGAGCTTTAAAAATAAAATAAAGATGAGCATAGTAAAAAGTTAGACCTCTACATGGATAGAAATGCTGTTTCTGTAAAAAAATGACATTCCTTTTGAACTTATAGGGTTGTAGATCTAGAAGTATGCTGTTTTTCTTTCTAAAACTTAGAATAATACTTCGAATAAATGACTTCAAAACATAAAAGCATTGCATTCCCACATTTCAGGTTTCTTTGTAAAAAAGAGGGTGCGCGTTATACGACAAATATACCAAAAAACTAAAAATTGCAGCTTGAAAGTATAGATGTGGGTTATACGGCGGTGCGCATTATATGCCAGATTTTAAGGTAAGTTACTTAATTTGTTTATGTTTGTAATTTTAATTCACTTTTATTGGTTCTTTGGACTAAAATTTCTTCTGATTCCTTACTTTTAAAGGTGTTTTTTTTGTGTGTGTTTAAATCTTTTTGATCCCTAGGAATCATCGAAGTTCAGTGTATAACGTACACCCCCGCAACTTCCGCATTGCGGGGGTCCCAGGTACTCTTGGGGGTCCAAAGCTTGACAAACGCAAAAGTACGTTTTTGGGCTTGGGACCCAAAACCGGAGTTTGCGAGGGGACCCTAATATTCCCCGTTACGTCACTGTCTCAAAGTTTATACAAAATTCAATGCAATATAGCTTTGTTCAAGTTTTTCCGTCAATTTTTTAAAATCTCAGTTAATTTGAGGGACACTTAAGGTTCTTAATTATACTTCTGCACTCATTCGTCACTGCCAATAGCGTCATAGGGAAGAAAAATTTGAAGTATGCATTTTAGAATCGCATATGGTATGCACCAAACCAAGGCTTAACTCAATCTGTTTATGCATGGAAAATTAAAGCTAGAAATTTTAACACACTTCGTTTTCATGAGAAAGAATAATCAAATCACTTTCCTTTTCATAACAACCTAAGTTCACAAGAAATTTTTATCGCATTTTCAGAATAATAGATTCAAAATTACGAGGTCCGTCGCCAAAAGCCCTCGAGTAGCTGAACAGTGCGACGTTAATATTCACTCACTCACTCACTCAGAATAAAAAAAAATATTCTTTACACAATAAAAATAAAGAAATATCAGTATTTGCATTGAATTTAAATGATTTTAAAGGCTTAAGCTCTTTGAGCTGGAATAATAGAAGAAATGAAAAACTCAGTGTAATGCTGTAGCTTAAACTCATACAATAAATACATTACTTCTTCAAGAACTAGACAATACACAAATAAATAAAAGCATAAGTATATGTTAATACATAAAATCATAACAGCACAGTTGTTTAATAAAAATAATTTAAATAACATTCTTACTGACACTCTTATGTTAAACATTATAAAGAGAGACAGAACGTGAGCCAAGTTATATACTAAATAAAATCAAGATAAATATCTATAATTTAATTTAATCACTCATTACGAAAGCAGTTTCATCTTTCACAAAAAATTCTACACATTTCCGTTTAATATATTTATCTTGATTTGAAACATAATAAAGGGAATATGCGAGATTCCCCCTCCCTTCCTTACTAACATCTTTGATATCAGTTAAGTTGAGAGATAAAAGTAATATTTAATCCTTTTAACGGAATATATCTCCTTGGGCAATAAATAAATATAAGGGGTGGCGGATTTCGATACAGTAATACCTCGACTTTCGCGAACCCGGAGTTAAGCGATTTTCAAATCTCGTTCGATTCGTCTTTTGCTTAAGAAAATATTGGTGAAATTCGTGAAATTGGTAATGTGATTGAGGAAGTTGTCAATCTTGCCAGGCAAATAAATTTAGGATTGTGATGACGTTCAAGAACTGCTGGATTCCCGCAATCAAGAGCTGGCAATTGATGAGCTCATGCAAAAATATGAGCAAGAGAGAGAGTAAGGATTGCACAATATCGAACCAAAAGTTCAATACCGGCATTCGCGTTATTTTTAGATCTTAATACCAGGATACTGGTTTTAATACCGGTAGTAGAAATTTTAAAAAAAGAAAGAAAACACA
>BMAV01008846.1:58220-110615 GCA_019973955.1 Trichonephila inaurata madagascariensis | reverse complement strand
AACTTATAAATTTATCATAAACTCATCATCGATAACTGTACCGAATTCTTCTGAATGGATATAGGTTTAAGGGTAAAATATTTTAAGAAAATTTACTATAAACTTGATCAAATTTGAATTGGTTCGTCTCTTTTCTTCTTTTTCATTTTTAAAATCATTATAAATTATGTAAATACCGTAAGACATTTTCTATTTCGGCATGCCTTTCTTCTGCACGATTTTTCAAAGTAATATATAATTCTTCAGATAGTGATGTGTGTTGTGTTCTTTCAGTGACTGCAACATGAAATTTATTGTTGCATTAGCATTTAATAAATTAGAATTTTTCAGACATAATGCTTTAACAGCCAGTTTTATTGGAAGTAGAGCTGATACACCCGTAAGGGAGACATAAAAACAAAAATGCACGTGTACTATTTTGCCATGTTGGCGATCCCTGGACATAAAGCGGATGCAATTTAAACAATTTCTAGTAAATACCGCGATAAAACGGTATTTAAACTTCTGAGTACCGGTATTACAAAATTTTACAAATGGCTCAAAATTACAAATGGCTCGGTATCCCGGTATTGAAATCCGTAAGCAAGAGTAAGACTTTCAAGAACTTGAGTCTTTAGACCGAGTGACGGTTGGAAATTTGACAGAAAACCTCAGTTTAATTGAAAAAGGGTTATAAATTTTAGAAAATATAGACTCAAACGATGAACATATTTTTGCAACAAAACTAGGAATAAAACAATTATTAGCATGCAACGACGAAACTTTGCGGGAGAAAAAAAAATCTTAGAGCCAGCAGACTAGTTTGTTAGATTTTATGAAACTTTCTACATCAAAATAGCTTCAGATTGTGATTTTGTATTTGTAATGTCGAGATAAGATTTTATTAATTTTTTTTTCTAAATTATTTTTTTCTTTCGTCTTCGGTTCTAATTAAAAATAATCTATTTATATTTGTATGGAAAATCATACCCCTATACATACTCGGTTATCACTCAGTCCCATCTATCGCGTAAGCTCGGGGTTGTAAACTTGTGGGTTCTTTTCGGATCGGGTCGTGTTCGAATTGTGAAAAAAAAAAATTACAGCCAGAATTTTGTCCCTCTGTTTTATTTCATTCCTTCTATGGGAAACTTCATAAAAATAAGAAAATATTAAGATGGTACAAGATTGCAATTCATCTTCCAGCCGTCTTTCTTCCTCCAACCACGTTTTTCTCGCCTTCGGTTTTCTCGCTACGGCTCTCATTTTTCCCCTTGTTCGGTCTCGTCCGGTCTGGTCTCCCCTGTCGTTGCCAGGTCCTCCTCTGTATATAGTGGGCCCGCTGCCAGATCTCGTGTGTATGGTTCGACCTGTTGCCAGGTGCAAGCAGTAGATCCGTACAGGGGTATCACTGCATTTATCTTTATTTGCAATCTTTGCCAAATACAAGGGGATGATATTTGGCCAAAATATAAAATGTGTAAGAAGAAACCAAATTAAACATTCTCTTCCTCTACTAAAAAAATAGGCGTTCCGAAATATTGCACATAAATACAGCTGGCTGATAGATTAATGAAGGTCCAAATATTTGAAAAAATCATTTTATTGGCTCCTTTAAAAAAATAATAACTAACAAATAAATTCGTCTGTTAATCTACCCAAACATAAGTTTACAACATCGCTCCGTTAATTTTAATACAAATATTTCCCATTTAGCAAATTGTCAATGAAAATTTTTCATTTTACAACGTTTGAACAACTCCTTAGACAGCTCCACACTAATAAATAAGATATCAGTGTTGAAACTCCGGTGGTAACTACCCCGGGTAAAAACCCCGGTGCGGTCATATCCTGTTCCGGTAAGCCCTATTTAACGCTGCATTTCGTGATATGTGCACTAGAGGAAAATGTATGTTTTCTCCATCCCCCCTCGGGGGCTCTCCTTCTTTAGGTGGGTACGAGTGTCACAATCCCGAGGTGCCCTAGTAATCTTTTCCATTTCCCAAGGGGTTTACTATCTTTGGGGAACACAGGTGTCACGACCCCGGGATACCCCAGTGATCCTTCTCTATTTTCGACCCTCCATCTTATCATCCAATTTCTTCTTTTCCCGTCCAGACCACAGACTTATGAATGTTTGGCGCAGTATAGCCAGAACTAGCTCTTGCGCCATAAAACACCAAACTCAACTCAACTCAACTCAACCCTAGTTAACATCCTTTTCTATTTAACCCAGTGATTCCCAAACTGTGAGGCGTGCTAATCCTATGTCGAGGGGGGGCGAGCATATAGAAAATTCTAAAATAAAATACTATTTTAAAAAATTATTAATTTACTGGAAGGTAGCAAAACAAAATACATTCTGACACAATAAAAAATAAAATACACGTTTACATGTAAAATACATGTTTATTGCAAAACGTTCCAATTTAAAAATTAGGAAGGAAAAGTAAACCATAATAATTATCCTATTACTTTTAAGTAACTTACTTAAAAAAATTTTACTTAAAAGTAGCATATACAACATTTAATACTTATTCTGATAACTTGTACGGTTTATAATTAAGGTCGTATTGTGAACTACCGTCGAAGAGTACATAATTATGGCATTCAATCTATAGTTATTGTGCGGAAAGGGGGGCGCAATGAAAATTATGATTGAAAATTGGGTCACAAATACTGAAAGTTTGAGAAGCATTGATTTAACCAAATATTTTCAGAACAGTCCAATACAACGTATCGTACTTATGTTAAAACAATATATTTTAATAATATAATTTTCTGAATTTATAAATGAACATCATAAACATGCTATAATAGGAGACTTAAATATAGCTAAAGAAAAAGAGAAATTATGAATAAAGGATTTAGATTAATGATTTCTGATAATGATATAGCTATTAAAAATAAATTACTAAGGATATTGAAAATTTTTCCACCAAAATAGCCATTAATTATGGATATCCTCTTGAAACTCAAAATAAATTTAACCCGGCATCACTCGCGCGAAAAAAACGACGTAAAATTTTCGCGTAGGGTATCTCCTACCCAAGGGTGTTTGCATTCTGTTTTTACCGTAAAATTTGTATACAAAAGTTAAAAAAGAAGAAAAGTAGGAAAAAAATATGTTTTTATTACATTTTTCACACTTAGATTTAGTTTTTCTGTTCTTTTTATAAGGGTATTCAGGACATTGTTTATACACTCCTTTAATCTCTTCGTGAGTGAGTGCAATGTTTTCATTGGATCTTAATTTTTTTTTTAATCTGTGCCTTTTTTAAACTCAACATATAGGAGTAAACTTTTCTATTCTTTAATTTCAAAAATTTTGAAATTTTGGAATTTTTTTTTCTCTCTCTCTCTCTTTTTTTTCAAAAGTTCATCTGAAAGTGGATAAGATGTGTACCAGTTGTCTCCTTTAAAATTACTTTCTTCCCAAATGTTTTTGTCTCTACATATAAAACATTTATTTTCAACAGTGTCTCTCGCTTCTAATTCTGGATTGATTTCAGTGGAGGAATCATCATTTGATTCTTCATCATCATAACCGCGAAGAAAATTTCTTCATCCGAAAATACTGTTGTACTATATCTCTATTAAATACTGTATTTATTAAATTACTTAAATATCACATTTCTTCATCATAATTACAATAATACACCGTTAGCATAAGGAAGATTTAAAACGTGCTCATGCATCCAGAACTGTAACGGGGATTTACGCGCAGGGTATGACATACCCGAAGAGAAGTTATCCAAAAATATATATTTAGAATTCGTCTACAAGCTAAGGTTCCTCAAAGGAAATGACCTTAAAGTCAGCTACACGAGAAACTAGACATTTTCTTAAAAAGGTTCAGAAGGAACGTTGAAAAAAGTTAGACGGTTGGTACGCAAGAACTGCCGGGTTAAATTCAATGCGCTCTAATACTTATTGAAACAGAACTGTAAAGTAGAGAGTAATATTACTTTCAAAGAATATTACTCTAGATTACAACAAATATTAGAACTACAAAAGATTTTATAATTGTATATGTAGATAGAGCACCTGTAATTTTGCAATAGTTTGCAAAAGTCCACTTTATGATTTTCTTAATAACCACTTTCAAGACTGAACATTATTATAAGGAATGTATGCTGACCGATCTATGTACTCTATGTTGACTTATTTGTGGTTATGTTTTGGTGGTTCAGTGTTCGAAATATGGCGCAAATAATAAATATGAAATAGAACAGACTTTTTAATTAAATTTAGGACGTAACAAACAAGAGCACAAATTTACACAATAGAATATTCAATAAAACCTTTGCAATCTAAAATCTAAATCAATTAGTAAAAGCAACAGCTTTGGCTATTACGTGTCTAAAACACATATAAATTCGAATTATAAAAGTCAACTGTCGAATTCTTACATCAGATTCACTACAAATGATGCCAACTTTTGTAGTAAAACTTATAATACCAAACAATTGAATATCAATAAGTAAATATAAATAGGAGAATATATATATATATATATATATATATATATATATATATATATTTCAACGTTAATATAAGTATGTTAAAAATAATTTAAAAGAATGTATTTCATATTTAAATATTACATACTTAAATATTCATATTCAAATCTCAATCAACCATGTAGTTTTTTTTTATTTTTACATATAGCAACCTCCTTGAGTTCAGGTGGCGGTTAAAAAACTATACTAGGCTGTTAACCCTTTATCTACAGCATTATGATTTACTGCAATTTTTTTCATGCAATATTTTTTTTTTGAATCACTATATTAAAAAATTACGGGAAACACATAAATAAATACCCAACTTTAGGAAATTTAATCCGTTAGAGCTAATTAATTAAATTGGTACTTTGTAGTATCGTCAATCCACAAAGGTCTAAAATATTCTCATAATATTTAAAGACCGAATGATTTATTTAACTCAGATTTAACTATTAAAAATGCTAAATAACCAGAGAACACTAATATTTTACTGCACAGAATATTTATTTTTAAAGATTATTGAACTTTTGAAATCTACATTTTTACACATGAACTTAATTTGATAATATTCAAAGAAACAGTTTTACTTTTCATTAATACACAAAAATTCATCACACATTGTGCATTTTAAGTGAAGTTTCGATTGAATGTTTTTTAAATCACTGCATCCTGAGGAAAGCAGTGGAAAAAGAAATGCTGTATTTTCTTAACATCAACTACTGCACCTTGAGTTTTGTCCAGTCTCTTGATCGTCATCTTAAGAATCTAACAAAAATTCCAGTAAATTATTTTCTAGGACTTCCTCATCTGAAAAATCATCTGTTAGTACATCACTGATTTCAAATGGTATGTTCTGTAATAAATTCAAAGCTTCTTGAAGGCGGTGCTTTTTTTTTCCAGATACTCTTAAAAAAAAGGGGGAAACATAAAATAATAAAAGCATCTTGAAAACCTCCTATTATTTTTAAATCTCAGTTACACACAAAAAAAATGAAAATGTTATTAAGTTTTGAATAAAAAGTAGATATTTCATTTAATTGTGTGGCAAAAAGAGCAAGCTTAAAATTAAAATTCAAAATATTTTGAAAACGTTAAAGTAAAACAATAAAAAAAGCAAAAATAAATAAGTTAAGATAAAAGAAATGCCAAAAAAAGCATAAGTATATTGCACTATAGTGATGACTCTATAACACAACGAAAACAATAAGCCACACAGACGAAAGAATAAAAAAACTTCTTGCTCTAACATCCAGTGTACTGTCAGTACTTATAAGTACCACAAAACAGAGTTAATCAACTCTAAAATTAATTATATACACTGTTCACTTAAAATAAATAGTCAAATCGTTTTCTAAGGTATTCATAATTAAAATAAATAAACAAATAAATAAAATAAGTCACTTACCTTTTGACATTAACTACTTTTTCGGAATAAGTCACTTACCTTTTGACATTAACTACTTTTTCGGAACGAAAATGATAATCTTGGCTATGCGATCAAAATGTCAGCTTAACTTATGCTAAAAAACTATTCGTTTTCCCCGCTAAAATACACATCATAGAACCCGTACTGCCATATATCTTGGAAGAGTGGATTTAAGCTAAGTATCGTCAGAATATTCGTAAAAATAGTTATTCTATGTAATTTTAATGTGAGTGATACTTATAAGTATCGCTCGCGCGCGTCCTTAGATAAAGGGTTCCATAGCGCGAGTTATCATTGTTTCCAAATACTTTTTCCACAATGTTGATATTTACATCATTATATCCATATATAATTAATGCAGTGCTTCTCAAAGTTTCAATATTTGCGACCCAATATTCAATCACATTTTCATTGCTCCCCCTTCATACAATAACAATGTATTTAATTCAATAATACTATACTTTGATGCTAAAGCTACAATACGACTTTAACCTTTTAAGGGCCACCGACGTATATAAACGCTTCGCTCAGCCAAAGCGTTAATTGCCCCTGTGACGTATGTATCCGTCATTCGGAAATACGATCTTCTCTGTGCACTGCTATCCATAAAATTATTCCGAAGGCTTTGGAATGCAATACAAGGACCTTGACAGTGTTTGCGAAGAATTTAGTTATTTCGGAGGATTTGTGCTTATTTATTCCTTTATTCCCTCCCCCCAATACATCACATACGCACACCTACGTGGAAAACGATGGCATTGGGGAGCGAATCGCGTAACTTTTAAACGTCAGTAAAGGGATTAATTATAAGACGTACAAATTATCAAAAGATAAGTGTTAATTTTTAAATATAATTTTATATATGACAGGCCCCCTAGGCCATTGGTAATTATTAATGATGTTCTTAATTTAGTATTGTTAAATTAATTGTAAAATTGTAAACACACACACACATTGTGCAGTACTGATACATTTATAAGTGTAATGAGTGTAAATGTGTATTTTATTTTTATTATGTCAAAGTATTTTGTTTATTTACTTTCAGTAAATTAATGATTTTTTAAATAATCTTTTGTCTTAGACTTTTCGACTTTCACGCCCCTTCGCTGAGTTATCATGCCCCCCCGGGGGGCGCACCCCACAGTTTGAGAAACACTAAATTAATGAATATAGTGATCTCTTTCCACCCTCCATCCCTGTATTTTCCTATTCTTGACAATTTTAATTTTGATCTTCTAAGATTAAACCCAGGATTCAGGTACCATTTTTAAATTATGAACTTTTTTAACCAGATGAAAGGAAAAAATATAAGCATTTATTTATTTATTTTTATTATTTATTTATTTATTGTATAACTTTAGAGTTATATAACCTCTGTATAATAAACTGTTTTTATTATTATTTTTTTCGATTAAACAAAATTAATTCGGATTTAGTTATATGGTGCCAGAAAATTATGAGAAATTTAGGCTATGTACAACTCACAGAATAATGCAAACGATCACTGGATCACGTTGAGTGGAATATAAGGGAAATAATCTGAAAACCGAGTAATAGTGCTATTATTTCTTTCATAAAACTCATCGTGGAAATTTCTTCCTTTCTCTCAGAAGATACGTGTAACAGCAAAGAATGCCAATCAGCCACCAACGGATGTAGCTCCAACAGAAAAATAATATCATGAGGGGCATAATGATTAGAGTGTGTAGAGAAGGTTGAGCCATACGTTAAATCTCGGTTGACATCCACCTAGACGTGCCCAAGGCACCGGCTATGGCAAAGATGTTTGAAACAAGAAAATGTGGCATGTTTAAGGGCAGCAGGTGAGAACAGAACCTGTACGCATCTACCAAGGGCTCTTCAAGATGTGTAGATGCTTCCCTGACAACCATTCTCTCCTGATATCTCACCTCTGAGGCAGAAATACATGTGTATAGAAACGGACACCACTTCTGCATTCAGAAAATGAATTAGGACAAATGTTTGAAAGGCCTTTTAATGATTCTGTATCTAGATGTCTTATTTCATGTATTGCTGTCAGGGGTGGTCCTGCAGCCTACTGAACTAAAGTTGTTCTTGTTTTGTGGCTTAACATAGCTTATTCATTGTTATCTCTTTCTCATTTTGTTGCATTTCTTCATTTTCTGGTTGTCTTCTCTGTTTCCTGAGCTCCTATTTTTCTTCTTGGTGTCACATTTTCATTGTTACGTGTGTAGCGGTATCTACATAAGCCAGTAACAGCCTCCGGACAAGGTGATCACTTTTGTCTAGTGGTCATGTTATCCGGCTTTGGATCCATAAGTCGCGGGCTCTATCCACCACATTGTTGACCCAGACGTGATCTGTACATGCAACCTTCTGATCTGTCATGGCACCATCTACCCTCAAAAAGAACAATCAAAAGTCGTCAGACTCACTTGACCCACTTGACGCAGTGACCAAAGTCGTCAGACTCACTTGACGCAACACCATCAATTAACAGCAACAACACACAAACTCGCCGTATTAAAATATCTCGTGCGTTCACCTATCCACCGACTCACTGGTGGGAGAGTACTGTAGCGGTATCTACATAAGCCAGTAACAGCTTCCGGACAGAGGTGATCACTTTTGTCTAGTGGTCACTTTACCCGGCTTCGGAGTCATAGGTCACGAGCTCTATCCTCCACACGTGCTATATTTTACTGAATGGATATTTAATGACTAGACAGGCACAAAACTCTCCAAAAGAACGTTCTTGACAGCGACACACAAAATATGAACAAAAAAAAAAAAAGCCACGCAACACTTTTTTTGTGAAATAATACTAAATGTCGCATAAAGAGAACGAGAAATGGCTGCAGTTGGTGATATTTTGCCTACTACTCATAGCAACATTTCCCAATTTATCGCTTCCACCCGTCTAACCAAAAATGTATCATTTAATTGTTTATTGCAAATTTAATGAATACACTTCAGAAGTATATTAAAAGGTATTGAAAATTGCAATATTGATACTGTTTTATAAAAAAGCACGAATACATCATACGAGTTTATACGAGTAATTGCTTTTTTTAAGTAATGTATTTTTCTATAGAAACTTATTTGAAACAAATTATTTTAAAATTTGACTACAAAATATATGTGAACTAACTATAAACTTAAATATGTGTGTCTTTTTTTTAACAATATTTATACTAAAACTTTTAATGGTAAAATGTTTACAGTCATAGATGAAATTCATCGCTATAAAGATGTAAAATTAAAATCATTTTTTTTAAACTTCTTTTTTTCTGTTGAGGAGAAATCATGGATAAATATTAAAATATTTTATTTAAATTCATTCGCTCAAATATATTATCAGCCTTTTATTGAGGTTGAGCCTACTTTTCTTTTGATCGCTGCTGAGCAATTCCTGTTTTAACGGAAAAATCTACATGGCTCCTTTCATTTTTTTCTCTCAATTTTCTTTAAACTCTATTTCATCGATTCAATACTCACTCTCTTTCAAATTTTTGAACTCCAGAAAAAAAAGAAAAAAAATTCCATAGCCTCTTACTCCGACTCCACCTTGAACCCCATTTTGCTTCCCTGAGATCTCATGCTCAGTATGCAAATGGAGAAAAACAGCTCCAGGAGTGGGTGGAGAGGAACAGATGGAGTGAGCTGGGATGGGCAGACGATATAGAATCGCAGACGATATTGCTGCAGAAGACAACATGGAAGGTTCTTCTCTCATTGAAGGTGACAGTCGAGAGCGCCTAAAAGCATCCTTAAGGATATTTTCTCATCCGTAACGCCTTTTCCGATGGTTCTGTTGTCCTAACTCCTTCTGACGTCACTGGATTTTTAGAAAACTAGGGGAGGGGTGGTAGTCACTCCCTTCTTATCCTGTACCAGACGGGGAGGATTTTAAAGCGAATAAATGGAGGATGACACACGTATTTTTTTTACCGCGTGTGTATCTTTCAGTCGTTTGACTTTAGATAAGGAATGGGGAAGTAACAGGGAAAAAAATCAATAAGGTAAAAAAAAGGGATTTTTTTGTTTGTTTTATTTTTACCCTGGTGGTTTCTTCGATGGTGGATAAATTTTTTCATGGATGTTGATGAAAATAATGAATAAAAAAAAGTAGACGCGAGTCTTGAAAGATAAATGTAGGGAGAAAGGGGAAAAAAAAGATGAAGACGAGGGAAATTTGTGCGTAAAAAATAAGTTTACCGGAGAAGATACGTTGGGTGAAGAGGGCAATGTAAAACACTTTTTTTTTTTCATTATGTTTTACTTCTTTGCCAATCTTTCCTCGAAAGACTGCGAATGAAAATAAAACATCAGTTTTTTTTTACCTCGTTTTCCCCGCAGTAAAAAAAAGAACTTTTAACATTTGGAATGGGCAATAATTATTTCATAAATTAAAGAAGGTTCATGAACAAAGGATTTTTATTTTTATTTTTTTCGAATACTATTATGCATATAAATAAAGATATAATATTAAAAAAACAAAAACAAATTTTAAGTCAATTCCTACTGATGTCAACAAAGAAAAATTTTATTTTAGGTACTTTTTATTAAATAATTACAATTAATATAAATATGCATATACTTATCACAGAATCACACTATGAAGTGGCAAAGTAAAAAGCGATTTTCTTTCCAATTTTCCTTTTCCCTTTCTATGTATGGTGCTGGACTATTATTTTTGTTTGTGTGTGTGTGTGTGTTTCTCTATTTAATTATTAATTAAATTTAATTATTCCAATAACACAGTAGAGTAAAAAGAAATCACAATCTCAGAAACCAGGCCATCCCAGGTGGGATTCGAAGCCACGACCTTTGGATTAGATACCCAACGCGCAATCCCTTGCGCCACAGGCACACAACGAGCACCTTCACTTTTTATATATGGTGTTGGACTATTATTTTTGTCTTATTATTTATTCATTAATTACATTTCATTAATGGGTTAATATTTGAAAAAAACTGTATGAACATCAAGTGTCGTCCACTACATGTTTAAAAAAATGTGTTTGAACTTGAGAGGATGAATAAAAAGTATTTTATTAACGATTGAAAATTTGAACAAGACATATATACATATATATATATATATATATATATATATATATAAATACATATAGGGAGAGTGTGAACTAATTGTAAAAATTGAAAAAATATTTTAAGTACGATATTAAAATATGTCATAAACAGTGTTAATCTACCGACATATATTCTGATACCAGTTTCTTAAGCAAGAATTAAATAAAAAGAATGTTTTTCTCTTTTTGTTAATAGGATACTAATGATTATAGTTATAAGAAACTAAAGATCATTTAGATCTTTTAATGAAAAATTTTTCAGATTTGTTTTTCTCTAGGTTTTTAATTATTTTTTTATCCGTATACCATAAATCTTTTTAGTACTCTTTTCACTTTAAATTAATCAATGAATATCAGTTAGTGGCAATAGCTTGTTTGACCAGATTGAATATTTTTATTGTGCTATAGATATGCTCAACAAGTCAGGAATTCTTGATTAACAAGCTATTTTGTTCCCTCTTTTTTATTTAATCTTTAATTCTTTTCATTTTATTCAACGTTTACAAGGTCTAAAGAAGTATTTAAATTTAGAGATCAGATTTATTCACACACATTGTGTGTGTGGGATATGTTTATCTTTAGTGTTCTTGAGAATAGAACTATTCAAATAAAGTAGTAAAATGACTGTGATAATGTAGAATATGTATCTAGATTACTAGCATTACTGTGTTATTATGCAGAATTTTTACACAGAAATAGCATAAAATTCACAAAATAAATAACCAACACCATAGGGTAAAGTTTATAGAGTGCGAGAATATATATTACATATAAAATATTTCTAAAAAGTTTGTTTTTGGAACAAATTTTCTAGAAAATAAATTTCCAATAATTTATTTTTGTATTCAACGGAAAATAAACTGAATGACTTAGTGATAAAGTTATTTAAGTTGTGCAAGAGATACGCGTTTCTTTAACAAAGTTAAACTGATTTCAAAGCATCATAATTCTTTTTAAAATTTAAAACTTAAGAAGACATGGTACGATTTGCGCAAAAATTTTAAATTTAAGGATTTTCAAACATTTTTTCATTGCCTCCTGAGTGTGTATACTACGTAGAACAGATTTTGTTCTCAAAATTTCATAAATAGCTAGCGATTTAATTTTTTAAAGAAAAAAAAAACCTAAAATTTGGGAAGTGATTTTAAAATGCTATTCTCCAACAAAATTTTACGTACATGCATAAAATTTGATTGACAAGTACGTCAAACTATGTGTAACAAAAGTTGGTATGTATTTTGCGATAGCATGATTGGTATTCGTACAATACTTCTTTTTATGAATGCTTATTGTAAATACCTTAAAAAATGTATCAATTCTGAGTTCAATTATTTTTTAAAAAAATAAGTATTGCTTTGATTCAAAAATGCATACCAACTTTTGTTACATGTACTATTGGCACTGGGTAAAAAAAATCAAAGCATTAGGCACAATAGAAAAAAAAACCTTAGCATTTTAAAACAAGATAAACAAGTTATTTTATCTTTCTGAGATAAGTAAGTTTAAAATTTTGATTTGCCATAGGGATGTGAATAAAAACGTACGTAAAGGCTATCATAATTCTCTGCTTTTTAAGATTAGAGCTTTCAAATTTTGTGTGGTTATAGAAAAGCATATAAAAAATAATTTTATGCTAAAAAAAATAAATAGATTAGATTTTTTGACCGATTTTGGTCAATTGAATCGTACTGTGTCGCCTTAAATTCTTTTAATTACATATTGAAATATTTTCATAATTGGAAACGCGCGTATGCTTTAATCTGATAAATCATTAGAAACGAAATTCCATCTATCTGATTTCTAGGGTAGACAACTGCTGAATAAAAACATTGGAAAAATTCAAATTAATTTAAGAGTTTTGAATTTGAAATAAGGGTTTTTAACAGGAATTCACAGAGTTATGACATCCATGATTTGTAACAAAAGAAGTTGATTAAATATATTTATTTTTTAAAAACAGTTAACTTTCTTTTTTTTTAACTTTTGAAGATTTATGGGTTTTATGGATTATAGTAGCGTTAGTTTCATGTGTTATCATGGAATCACAATCACAATGAGCCATTTTAATCATTAGTATTTTAATACATGAAATATTACTTATATGTATATTAACGTGTCGCGCTTACACGCCACAGGTCCGGGGTTCAAACTCCGGACTAGTCAAGGTCGACTCAATCTTTCATTCATTCACTGGGTCGATAAATGAGTACCAAGCTAAGCTGGACCTCTCCAGATTTTCTGGTCGTGAATTTCGATCCACCAGTGCCAATGGGGACAGTAGATCTTCTGCGCCCAGGGTCAGAAATGAGCTTAAATCGGCACTGGTTTCACGTCAGACTGACCACCTGATTGGATTATCTCAGATGCCCTCAGTGCCTGATGTCTTGAAAACTGAGATGGGCACAGAAGGACCTTGGACCTCTGGGGCTGTTGCGCCACTGAGTTTAGTTTAGTTTATATGTATACTAAAAATATTATTTGATACATTGAAAAGAATAAATATATTGCTACATTATATTTATTATGTTGTAACAGTTTTAAATTATTTTGATTTCCAAATTAAATTATTTACAACTAAAATATAAGATCTTTTTCAGAAAATACTATATATATAAACTAGGGGAATTTAAAATCACTCAAAATACAACGTAAGTTCTCGTAATCAATGGAAAATATTTATACTCGTTAATTAACACAGTGTCTTTTAAGACTAAATAATTTTCTAATGAAAAATTTACCCTTTTGCAATTGTGGAGGGAAAAAAACGCCTACAATGAAGGAGAGGAAAAAAACTTATCAACAGATTCGGTGTTAAAATTAAAAAATTTAAGAGCAGCTCCTAAATTTTAGGTTGCAAATTCATGAAAAATACATCGTATTTCTCACACAGCTATCAACATTTTAATCCCATTCCGAACATTGTGTTTAAGTAAAATATATTTCTCAACGTAAGTGGATACAGAAACAAAGTATAAAATCAAATCAAACTCAGAATATGAAATGTGAAGGCCGATAATTTCAATAGACATAGGCACCGACAATTTGTGTGAAAAAAAAGCAAGCACATATCCCATTTGCTAAATGTAATGCACAGATAGATGACACTTGGATCACAAACTAATATTATTAATGAGTAAATTATATTAAAAAAATATATTAGAATTAATAATAAATGCAATACTTCTTTTAATTGCCTTTACATAAAGTCCCTATAACATGTTGATCTACCTTAAAGGCCGTATCACATATACATTTTCCGTGCAACTTTTTCTTCCAATTTTTTGCCTAATCTAAGGGGGAAGGGTTGCATTAAGCAAAACAACATGCTCTGACGTCAGCCGCGCTCTATCTCCACATTGAAAAATTACTCGCCGATTTTTCTGCTTCTCGGAAAACGAGCATCCAAAATTATTTCTTTTATTTCGTTCGCGCTTTTGTAGATGGGCGTAAACAGGAATGGAGCACTATTCAATTTTAAATAGTAAACGCCGTTAAAATATTATACACCAATAAAATATTATATGCCATATCTGATGAGTTTGACGAAACCGAAGCCGCCATCTTGTTTATGACATAGGGCGCCGAAGAATCCTATTGGCTGGAATTTCAAGCAACTTTTATTTGGAACTACTTTTTGAGCTCACTAGCAAAAAGTTGTTCTAAAGCCGTTGCTATAGCAACTAAGGAAAAATTGAACGAAAAATTGCTTAAAACGTGTATGTGTGATACGGCCTTTAAACATCATTTTGAGGTATTTTATTATAAGTATATGTGTGAAATGAGGCTCCACGAAAACATTTTCTAGTGGAATGGATTCCACGAAAACACCTTCGAGTTCTAGGGGTTCCATGAAAAAGTTTGAATACTGGCCTAGACATTTAGTGGAAAAATGTTTGATCTGATAATGTAAGAAGGAGTACGAGAGAAGTGAGGCTGTATGAGATAGAGTTGGAATTCAGCTAGAGATGCTGCATCAAACCAAGAACTAGAATCTAGGTTAAAAACCTCATTTGATACTGAGCAGTAAAAGCTGATGTTGATATTTTGTAAATTGCTATTTATATCGAATGTGTAAAAAAGAAACAGAGATCTAGTTATGAATAATTATTATTAAGTTACTATATTATTAATTAGTTTTATTCATAATTTGTTTTGCATGTATATGAAAATTATAAATATGGGGGAGTAGGACCGACTCTAGCAGTTTTGCCGCCCCAGACAAAAATGGAAAATGCCGCGCCTTTCTCTCTCTCTCTCTCTCTCTATATATATATATGTAGATTTATTCTCTACAAACAAGAGATAACATCCAACAATCACATTCGAAACACACACACACACATACATATATATATATAAGACAATTCGAAATTAAGGACATAATTACTTGTTATTATATCAAACGAGTGAAATGTAAGAGAAGGAATCGTCGATTTCAACAGGCCAATTTCTTCGAAAAATAGAGTCTATTAATGGTGGGGATCACAAGCATTTGTATTAACTTATAATAACTACACTTAGGACTAAAATTAAACATTTTCTGTAGCTCTCTATCTATCAGAACCTCTTATTACCCTTGTCCTCTTTTGGATAGCTCACACGGACATCGTTAGGGTGAAAGGAATATCTGTTGTGACCTCACTCCGGGATGGGGAGAAATTTACAACTGAAAGATGTGTAAACATATTAAATAATTTCATGCTTTAACATATACTCTCTCCTGAAACCCTTCAAGTTTAAACACAAAAGAAAACTGTCATTAAATATACAGAACATAAAATAAAAAAAAATGAGATACGTTAAATGCAATACCAAATTCACACCCAATAATATTTCAGAAAATATATCAAATTCTTTGTAACAAAAAAAATATTTTTCAAATTCGATCCAAATGCCGCCCTTGAAATTTGCTGCCCCGGGCAGGGGTCCGGATTGTCCGGCCCTAGATCCGCCCCTGGGGGAGAAGGATTCATAAGAAAGTGAAAAAATTTCTTTTGAACAGGGGTCCAAGATCTTCATTTAATTTCAAAAATACCTATGGAATAAAAAGGTTAAAAACCATGCCTTAAAATAACTTTAATTTGCCTAAAAATAAACAATTTTAAATTAAGTGAGGAATTTTCGCAGCTAATTACTATTGTTAGTGCAAAGAAATAAATTATAGTATTTCAAAATAAGTTTAGATGCATTCAGATTTCGAGTAATCTTTTTCAATTAAAATAGTTTTCCATGTCCTAATTACATACTTTTAACATAGAAATGTTTTTTTTTTTCAAAAAAAAAAGAGAATGTTCTTAGTAAGAATGAATTCTGTCATATTAATGGGAAAAAAAAGGTTTCTGACTCAATTTTGAGAACATTTTGTAACTCTTAATTCCTATAGAAAAATAAATTGTTTCAAAAATTATTTTCTTTCTTATTTTTGATACATTAGTGTTTAACCAGATTTATTACTATAGACTTAAATAATAATTTGTTTAAAAAACAAAATATGAAACTTTAAAACTATTATTTTAATTTTAAAAAGGTATTCTTATATTGAATGGAATATGAAGTGTTTAAATGTGTCCAGAAATTATACACAGAAGAAACTTTTCAAACATTTTGATCTCATCTATCTTCGGACTAAAATGAACTTTCAAACCTATTAGTTAATAGAAAAATTTACCTCGAGAAATATTACCAGTTTCTCTATACATTAATTTTCTTTTCTGGTTCAACATTAAAAACATACAAGGCTTAAGTGAGGTGACTAGTAAGTAAAAATAGACTTCATAAAACATAGTAATCAGTTTGTGCACAGTTAGAAATATATGATTTTCCCTTATTCTATTTAGGGCCACAGAGACGAGAAAGGAAACGAGATGTGTAACATACTGGGCCCTTGTTCTGTTAAAAGGATAGCCAATGATTTTTCTAATGAAATTATCATTTTTCAAGCTAATTTTTATACACATTATCAGGGCTCATTGGCTCTCTCTTTAGACCTAGTTTTACAGGAATACCGAAAATAGAATCATCAGATTAACGTATAGTATCCTGTAAAGTGTTTTGAATGCTATTAAAATGACCTCTTTCAAATTAGTTTTCAATCTAGAATAAAGAAAAGAATTAAAATATCTAACCAGATCATAAATAAGTTTAAGGTAATTATAATTAAGCTGCAAATATTTCACATTCATTACCTTTTATGTGCCAACAGATGATATCTTTAGAAATATTGAGGTCTGGTTTTATATATATATATATATATATATATATAAAAAGTGGTGGCTAATGGTAATATTTCTTTATCTAGATCAAATGACGATGATATTGATGTTGTAAAAGTTGCCTTGATGAGGCAGTCCTTTGTTAGATGGTAGTCCAGAGAGAGTTTATTGTACATTTAAACACAAACACAAATAAGGACGACACAACAAAAAACACAAAAGTAAAAGAAGACAATAATCGGGGTGAATTTTCCAGAGAGTCTCGGGCTTTTATATATGATGCAGCAACCAGAAGTTCCAAACTGATATGACTTCTGTGGACGGAACTTGCGATTGGTGGAAAGGTATCGTACGATGAGGCTCATGTAAGTTTACTTTAAGTTCAGTTCAGCTCAGTTAAGTACAGTGATAACACTGTAAATCTGGAGACTTGGCCAACGCCTTATGCTCCGATAGAATTTGGATTATTTTCTTAAATTAGGTTGCAACGTACAGCTAGTGATTGAACTGTTCATCAGTAGTCTTAGTTATCGCCTTGTGCTTCAACAGAAATTGATGAAAATTGAGTATTGAAAATCTATTAGCTGGAATTTTAGAATCTATTGGTTGATGTTAAAAATTCTTCAACTTTTTGAACATGCTCTATTGTTTTACAATTCGCTATTGAGGAATAAGACCATTCTCCTTGGTTGGAGATAAATTTTTTTTTAAATTTTACGTTGCGATTTGTATTTGATACAAGTTAATATAAAATGTCCAATAGTTTCTGGTACTTGACAATCTGAACACAAAGGAGAATCTGTTTATTTATAAAGGAAATAAGTATTATTTAATGGTAATTTTTTAGCTTGCAACTTATTGATTAAAACTTCTGTATTCTTATTTTTTGCTGCCTGTCTGTTCCACTTTTCAAGATAAGAAATATAATTATATTTTTTATATCTTCTGCTCTTTTTCCATTCCTCTTTGTTTTTACTTTCATGTTGTTTTTGAAATATGAATGAAGATCTTCCAAAGGTTCTGGAGAGGCTTTAGCTAATTTATCAATTTCTTCATTGATCTTTATTCCCTTGTGAGCTGGTACCCAAATGAATGTCATGGATTGAACTATTTGGAGACACTCTTTTAAAAAGTTGAACTTAAATTTAAAATTATTGCATTGGATTTTCTATTAATATTTTGGATACTTTTTAAAAATGACAAACTGTCCGTCAGAATAACATAGTTTTCTGCTTCAGTAACCCAATTTTGTATAACAGTCCATGTGGCTATTGCTTCAGCTGTGAAAATTGAAAAATCATTTCTTTCAGTAATTCTGTCGGAACATTTTTTTTGGGGGGGGGGGGGGCTCAAAATTCTTATTGATGTTTGATTAGTATTTTTTAACCATCTGTTGCTATTATGATGCTGTTATTAAAATTTGTCTGGATGCAATCAATAAACATATTTTGCACAATGATCTCTAGTAGATCCCTGTTTTGAAACAGCAGTTCATGAGTATAGATGTTTATTTTGTGATTATCGTAGATCTGTAGAGGAGGGATAAACTGAAGAATATCCACTTTAGAGATACATAGCTCTTGGAGCAGGTTGATTGCCTTTTGGAAAATACTAGTTTTTTTTTTCTATATTTTTTTAAAAAATGTCATTAATACCCCAACATAAACATGCATTCGGTGACCAGTCTTTTAATGCTAGTTGTTTAGTTATAAATTTTTGGCAAAGGAAATTATGACGATTATCATAGACTCTGCTATTAATAAATCTATCGGAGTGTTTCTTATTAGACCTAGGGCTAATCGTAAGGCAGCATTGTAAATCGGTTCTAGTTTCTGTCTATTGCTACTGCTAGCAAAGGAAAAAAGTTGACTTCCATAGACAAAGATAGATCGGATTATGGCATTAATAGTAACATAATTTAAGTTCATTGATTTTAATTACTAAGAGACACAGTTACGATTAAATCCAGTCAGGCGGGTAAACCAGTTAATTATTTACATGCGAGTCCCGACGGGTTAGGACCATTACAAATTAAAAGTGGTTTAAAATTAAATTAAAAGGAACCATTACACACACACATATATATATCTAGAAATATTGAAGTCCTAGCTTTGGACAGCCAATGAAAATAAAACAACATATTTATCATTAAATCTAGTATATCCAGTCCATCATGTCATTGTTGTCTGGGGAGCAATCGCTAGAATTTATTTTCAGCTATATAAAATCCTCTTCTTATATGAGGGCTTGTTTAAAAAATGTCTGACTTTATTTATAAGAAAATAATCTGATTTAGATTCAAGAATTCTCTACATTAATCTTCTTCAAAGTAGCCCCCTTGGCGTGTTATACGTGTTTTCCAACGTCTCTTATAATGTCAGAACGAGCTTTTTCTTCTTGTGGTTTGCAAACAGTCTGTCTCATTCTGGATAATGTCCGGATAATCGAAATTCAGTTCTTTTATGGTTGGTTTTCAGATCTCGCGAGGGGGAGGGGGGAAATCGCCAAGCCTTCTTCTGTCATTTTGTCAAAAATGAAAATTTAATGGCGTTCACTTATTTGTTCTCTCTCATTGGTGGTCTGAAGGTGGCTAACACTTTCTGCAAATAAGAAAACAAATTCACGCATACGTATCAATATCGCTTACACATTCTAACATCAAAACACTTCTCCATAGCTTCATTTGTTTAAGACTGATAAATTACAGTTGAACATCATTTGAAGACACCTCGTGCGGTGTCACGTAATATGGAAAAAATATCACCAGTTATTATTCCATATAAGAAATTCGGAAGAACTTTGAAATTTCTCGCAAACAATGACCGTACTTCTGGCAAGAAAGACAATGGCTATTCTTACACATACGAAGCATACTAATCTTTTTTTTAAAAAAAATAAATATATATATATATAAATAGTACTGTAATTCTCTAACATGTAAGCATTAATTTGATAGAATAAAATAAAATTTGATAGAATAATTAGAACTTCTATGTCATTTTCATCGGAATTTGCGCATCCAGGATCTTTTCAATAGGTAGAATAAGTATACAGGTTTTATCTCGATCTGTAAAAGGGTGTGGGGCTGAGTTATCCGGACTACCAGGTTATTGAGTGCTGAGTTTTTGGGATTCTATTCTATTTGGCATCGTGTTGAAAGTATTCGAGTGAGTATTGAATTTTGCCTCTTGATAGCACATTATGCAAACTTGAATTTATTTCACTATAAAATTCAAGATTGTTTTATTTACTTGTGTTAATGATTTAATCCAAAAATCTCTGCATGTGTCAAAATCTTTATTATACTTTGAACAGGAGAAAAGTATTTTTGAAAACGTTAGATAAATGTTTCTATTTAAGAAGCAGCTTCACGCGGTATATATGGGCAAAATAGAGCGAAAATGTTATGAATACTTTTTGAGACTACTTCGTTGTAACAAAAACGAGACAATAAATGATGTTCATACTAGAATTCTAAGCAACCAAGAGATAAAATATTTTAGTTTCGAGTCCCCTGTATCCTTAAATGGGAAAAAAAATTCCCTTTTGCTTTTTTTAATACATTATCTCTTTTTTTTTTTTTTTAATTTTTGAATACACAGGTTTTTTCTTTATAATTATTTCTTGTGACCTGGATTTTCATAGCAAGTTTGACAATATTTCAGACCTACAGGTAAGAATTATTATTACAGATAATAATAATTTTTACCTATAGGTAAGAAACTAAGTGGGTGAGAATTATTATTTTTTAGAGAGAATTAATTAAAGAGAATTTTAATTTACTCTCAATCATAATTCCACTCTTATCTTATGATATTTGCAAATTATAAAAAGATAGTTTCCGTAAAGTAAGAATTAAGATTATTCACACTTTGTGAGCGTAAACTTTCTGTAAGAAATTGTTAATACTATACAGAGCAGTTACAGCACTACACCGAACAATCTAACATTTGATTCGAGCACAGTTTAGAGATATTTAAACTATTTGCCTTCGAAGTTAAGTTTATATTTTGATTAAAAATTGAATTATGATAAAAATAAAGTTAGATTGGAATAGAAAACATGGTTCTCATTTAGAACACGTCAGATCCTTTTTTCATGACACACTGAAACGATAAAAATTAAGTATAATGAAGTAAAGTATAAAGAAATGATAAGACTGAAGGCCTTTTCCCACACGCGTATTTGGAGCAACCGTTTCGGGAAATTTTTCAAGAAGCTGTGAGGGTGAAGGGTTGCCGTAAACAAAACGATACGATCAGCCGCGCCCCATCTTCATATTGAAAAACTACTCGCCAATTTTCCTGCTTCGGAAGACGAACATCCAATATTATTTCTTTTATTCCACTCGCGCTTTTTTTGATGGTCATAAACAGAAACGGAGCACCATTCTGTTTAAAATATCATATGCCATTAAAATATTATACACCATTTCTGATGCATTTGACGGCTATCTTTACCACTATCTTGTTTATGACGTAGGGTTCCGAAGAACCCCATTGGCTCGAATTTCAAGCAATTTTTATTTGCAGAAGTTCTTTCAGCACACTGGGAAAAAGTTGTTTGGAGCCGTTGCTATGACAACTAGGTAGAAATTGCTCAGAATGGTTGCTTTTAAGGAAAATTGCTGCAAATACATATCCGTGTGATAAGGCCTTAAGTGTTCAAAGCTTGTGTCGGCTTATATTCCCAAAAGATAATTACTTGGATACTGTCTCAAAAAAGTTAAAAAAGAATTAATATAAAAATACAAATAAAATAATAAAACTCAATATTTCAAATTTTGTTCAGACTTTTTGACATTCATTGCTTGGTTTGGCACATTTACCCGAATTTTCCTTTAGTTACTGATTTTCATGCGTGTTTTAAGCCATTGTCTAAAAATATTCTGTAAACATTGTTTTAATATTAATTGATTGAATTCTTAAAATAATATCTTTGTCTTTATTTACAATTCACAGACAAATAAACATGTTTTAAAACTGCTTAAGGTTGCCTGTATCTGAGGATTCTTAGACTTTGAATCTTTTCTTCAAATATGAACTGGTTCATCTCAAAAAATTCTCCGCGATGGCATTGTCTGTGTATAATTGAGGACTTTTCTTCGAAAGATTCAACTCTCAAATAATCTAGCGATGTTAATTTAAAATAGAAAAATCTGTAATAATCCTCCACGAAATAAATTAACGAATCAAGATTTGACTTTTAAAAAAATAATGATAAAAGCATTTTTATTAGTTAGCGTCATCAAATAAGTAAAAAGCTACTGTTACTTTGTTGTTATTTTAAAGTGATTGTAAAATGAATTCATTCTCTGGGCTATTTTCTATAAGTAGTATGTCGTTTGTTTATTCAACGTCTTAAGGCCTTATCGCACGTATATGTATTTGGAGCAATTTTCCTTGAAAGTAACCATTCTGAGCGATTTCTACCTACTTGCTACAGAAACGGCTCCGAACAACTTTTTCCCAGTGAACTGAAAGAATTGCTTCAAATAAAAAAATTGCTTGAAATTCCAGCCAACAGAGTTCCTTGGCTCCCTACGTCATACACAAGATGGCGGTTATGATGGCGGTTATGATGGTAGCCTCAGCTTCGTCAAACGCGTCAGAAATATGTATAGTATTTTAATAGTGCATAATATTTTAAGCAGAATGTTGCTACATTTCTGTTTACGACCGTCAACAAAAGTGCATGTGGAATAAAAGAAATAATATTGGATGTTCGCTTTCCGAAGCAGAAAATTCGGCGAGTAATTTTTCAATGTGAAGATAAGGCGTGACTGACGCCAGAGCGTATCATTTTGCTTACAGCAACCCTTCACCCTCACAGAAAATTGGAAAAATTTCCCGAAACGGTTGTTCAAAATATGCGTGTGTGATAAGTCCTTTAAAGCTGCTTGTTTCTGATTAGCATAAGGTCCCTGTAATATCACCAATATGTCTTGTTATTTTGATTGAGTGATAGATGAAGAAGTATGAGACACATATCCCTGTTTACAATAATATGCATACAGTAATACCTTGACTTCCGCGATTTTCAGATCTCCCGTCCATTTGTTTTTTCTTAGAGCGCTCTACAACTCGATTACTCACTCTCCGCTTCCTGTTTAGCTTATGCTTGCGCATGTTTGGACGTATATCGCGGAATCGACGCTTAGCCATAACAATTTATTTTGTGTTATTTCTTATCTACAGATTGTGTGTTTGTCATAACATGCTACAATTTTTATACGTGTTTGTTATATGTATTATATCTATTCAGAATTCCTTTCTTTTTTGGTTCTTCTCCATCAAACAAAAGAAGAAAAAACTTTAAATTTGGAATGTAAACTCAGCATTATTAAAGGCTTCAATACAAAAATAAAAATTTGTGAATTAGCAAAGAATCGAGACGGTCTCAACAGTTCTATAAAGTAAAGAAAAAAATATTGACGTGCTGTGAAAATCCTCAGACTTTAAAATTAACTATCGTTCGTAAACGTCACGGTATTATTAATTTGCTATGATGAAATTTTGCTGGAGAATAAAAAAAACAAACTTTGAGCCGGCAGACTATTTCGTGTGATTTTCTGTGAAACCTTTTCTATATCAAAATATCATTGGCTTGAGATTTTATAGTTGTGTTATATTTAAGATTTTATTAAACAATTTTTTTCTCTAAATTATTATTTTATTTCGTTTCGGGTAACACCTAAATTTAGTTCATATGTATTTATGTGCGAAATTATATACCCGGCTTATGTGGTTATCACTCAATCAGGTATGTTCTGGGTATGTAATTACTTACCATTATTTCCATTCCTTTTCGATTCCCAGTAGTAGTGTCAATATTAGGTGGCGCCATCTAGGGTATTACTTGAAAGTTAAATATACATTCATTGTGACAAATTGTGAACTGAATTCAGAATACAAATAGCTCCTTTCTTTTCATTTACGTGAATATGCAATTTGAAGCAAAATAATACAAAAATATTACTTTTAGATGATAAATATAAGGAATACTAAGCTGAAAATAAGAATATTTCCTATAAGAACTTAGAGATCATAGCTGAATTCTTTAGAAAAACAGGCCTTTTACTGAGAAAGGAGAAAATTTCCTTATTTCTATTGCACTGCACAAATGCCCTAAAAATATTACCATCCCATGCAATAATTATTTGTTCAACCAAATGTAAGAGTTAATTTAAATGGGGGGTGGGGGATAGCGAGAGGAATCGTCAGAAATTTGAATTTTTCTTTTCTTTTTTTGGTAGGAAACATCTATTTTCTTCTTCTCCTTCTTTTTCTTTCTTTTCTTTTTTTTTTTTTGAAAATTAATTATTTAAAAAAGATACTTGGTAAAAAATGTACACATTTCCTAAAACTGAATGAATTTTTATTATTTTTTATAACTCAAATGTATTAAATTTTAACTCGTTGTTTAGTGAAAGAGTGTGGAACATATTGGATCAGATCTCTTTATTTGATTTCTATACTTCCTATAGAAAAAAAACCCCATTACTTCACAATAAAGCTTTTTAAATTCCTACTATTGGCTCACACTCTATGTATCTATCTTGTTCAAATTTTCAATCGTTAAAAAAATACTTTCTATTCATCCAATCAAGTTCAAATAATTTTTTTAGACTTGTAGTGGATGACACTTGATGTTTATACAGTTTATTCAAATATTAATTTATTAATTTAATTTTGTTTTTTAATTTTATATTTATTCTGCGTTATTTCCATCGTAGTTACAATCAGCTGCAACTGATGGCGCTAGTACGTTTTTCTATCAAAGTAGGAACTGACGTTAAAAAAAGAATTATATTGTTTTTTATTTTTTTATTATTTATTTATTTATTATTATTATTTATTTATTTTTTCTTACGTCTATTTGAAAGATCGTAGATGTGAATAAACTTTTTCAAAGATGTAGCGAGGGGAGAAAAGAACTAGAACCAAAAATATATTTGAGCATCTTCTTTAGACATTTCTTGAGAACAAATATAAAAGTATTTCTGTGTAAAGAATATTATTAAAATCTCACTAGTTTCATATTTATATTTTGTCTCTTGTTAACATAATAATTAGTAGTAGAACATTTTATTAGTATAATAAAATATTCATCAATTAATGAAGTTCAAATTGCTCGAATGTACTAACTATACATAATTCTGTGCATATCAGATATAGTTAACGTATTTTGTATGCTGCCCGAAATTCTTCTTCCTATGTTATTAAAAAAAAAAAAAAAAAGTAAAAGAATGTTTATTCTTAATCAAGTAAAAAAAAAAAATAATTTAGTTTTAAACCTTGTGCTGCCATCTGTTGATAAATGTGTTCAAGTATAAATTGAGATTCGGCTTTCTCTAAGAAAGGAAAATATATAGAATTTTAAATTCATGATATTTATTGCAGTATTTTGTTTTCCATAATTAAATTTAAAATTCTGAAAAGAAAAACTGAGTATAAAACATTTTTCAAATTGAAAATATGTCAGAAGTAGAAGCTGCTTTCTGACGGATAAAAAATTTGATCAAATTAATATATTTGTAATCTCTTTCGAGAACTTGGAAATATAACTGATTAAGAATTTTCCCCCTGATACACAAAAATTTTAAAATTTTTTACGAGTGATAGTTAGTAAAATTAGCATATTGAATGAAAAGTAACATAGTTTTTAACATTTTTTAGAATATAATATTTCCAAATTTTGTAACAATGAAAAAATTTATAAATACATTTTGTATACTGTATGAAGAAAAAAATTGCCACAAAAATTATAAATTAAAATGCACCGATCACTTTATTAACTTCAGAGTGAAATACTGATTAACTGAATTCGAGTTAAGCACATAAAATATTTTATTGTGAATTTGTTGTTTCTATTGCCCCTTGTCTGACGATGTCAGATCAAGGCCCTCGAAATTCATCTCGGCAAAGGGCTAGATATTTACACCTGTCACTCTCCGCTGCTTTCAGCACCATACAGATGACTGTACGATTTGGCTCGGTAAGACCAAGGAAGAATAGTAGCTTATAGGGATTGTGGATTATCCTTCAGAGAAATCAGTCAAGGTGTTGGACAAAACCAAGCAACTGTGATGTGGATCTGTCAGCGCTGGATGCAGGAGGAAACGACGGACCGACGGGGATGATTGCCTTCACCTCGTTGGTCCATTGTCCGTGATGGAAGGCGGGTCAGGCTCATAGTAGTGATGGATCGTGTAGCCACGTCACGAACCATAGCACAACAGATTCAGTCTGTTGTTCATTATTCGGTGTCCCCTCGTACCATTCGATGCCGTTTGCAGCAAGCCGTCCGCAAGGCGTTCATTGCTTTATTTACTTTGACTGGAAACCACAGGCATTTGCATCGCCAATAGTGGGATGAACGGTGGGTATGGACAATGGAATGGAATGGCGTTGTTTTTACTGACGAATCCCACTTCTGCCTGCAACATCGCGATGGTCGGATTAGATTTTGGAGGCACCGTGATGAGAGGCTGCTTAACTGTTGCGCTATGCATCATCACACTGGTCCTGCACCCGGTATCATGGCTTGGAGTGGTATTGGATTTCATTGCAACACCCCTCTAGTACGCATTGGAGGTACACTGAACAGCCAGCACTACATCTCTGAGGTGTTGGTGCCCGTGGTCCTCCCATACATTCAGTGCTTACCATTAGCCATTTTCCAACAGGATAATGCGTGACCACACTTGGCAAACAATGTGCAAGAGTTCTTCTTTACCCATTAGATTGAATTGCTTCCTTGGCCTGCTTGTTCTCCCGATCTATCGCAAATCGAAAGCCTGCGGTCCATGTTTGCACAACGATTAGACTGGGATACATCACCCGCTGCTACCACAGATCAACTTCGGCAATATTTAAAAGCTGCATAGACTGCTGTAACCCTAAAATGCATCAAATGCCCCTTTGATTCCATGTCCAAACGTGTGGCAGCGGTTATAGCCAACCATGGCGGCTACACTAAATACTAATATTTTCATCATCCACATGTCACAAGAGGCTGTTATTTTAATCGTTTGATCTTTATACAATATACCTGCCAAATAAATTTCTCTGTGATATCTCTGGTACTTCTTGGTGGTGCATTTTGTGTGCCAGTAGTTATAATCAAAGCAATTGTTATTATTATTGAAATTTTATTTCTTTTCCATTTTGAGATTTGGTATTGATAGTGATTTCAATAAATAAAAAGTTATAAACTCTGTTAAGGTATCCGACTACTTCGACAACTTTTTTTTCAAAGAATTGAAATATGGGTTTTTTTGTGATTTTTAGATTTATTTAGTATATTTTAAAGGGAAAAAAATACTAAAATTAAAAAAAGAACAAAAAAAATTATTATTTTTAAAGTGGGAAAAAACTGGTGAAAATGCACAAAAAATTGCATAAACGGGGCCCGCTCTGTACCAAAATTTCATGAACAAATTCTCAATTTTTCAATTTTGATGAATTACTTTGTTATTCATGTTTGAAATGACTTTCAGGATAAGAGATATTTTAATTTTTACAAAATCTAGAGCACTTTATCTTAATGATTATAAGAAATTGCTTAAAACAACAGTGATTATATTCACATATAGGACTGAAAGTTTTGAAATAAAATAGTGATTGCCTCTGAAGGTCAAAACACTTCTACTGTTATACAGAACATACACAAAAAGTTTCAGCAAATTATTTTCAAAACTCTTTGAGCAATCACTGTCTCCATTTTAGCTTTTCGAAAAAAACACATTTCAAGTGAAACGCATTTTAAAGTCTGAAATCTTGTGTAAAGTTATGGCATCTGCTTTTGCTAAAACACTTGTAGTTTTTGTTCTAGTGGATGGAAAATAAAAGACTGGGTATTTTTAATAAGCTAATAAGATGGCCTATAAAATAAAATCATAAAAAAAATTTGTCAATTTTTGAAAAAAAATCATGATTTTAGGGAAGTCGGATACCTTAAGAGTTTTCCTCTCTCTCTCACACAAGCAATTATCAGAAGCAATTATCTGTCTACCATATATCTTCTCTAGTACGATAGTGGTTATATGGATCTTAATTATTGTCATACATTTATTGATAGAAAGATATGACTTAACTATTATTTTATAAAATTACCCTGAAGATTAATTTTTATCTGAGTATTTAAATTTGATAAAAACTATTTATTACATAAATAAAGCCGATTTTTTTGGATATTTGCAATTAAATATTCCTAATCATATTTAATTGTTAACTGAAATTCTGACAAAAACTTTTTAGTATGTTATGTAACTATTGAATGCGGAATGCAGGTCCTCATTTAGTTTTGCAAACTCTGATTTGCAAAACTTTTTTGTCGTAGTAACTAACATATTTTTAAAGATTAAGCCAAAAAATGTTTCAACTTACTTTAATATTTATCTGCGTGTGTATTTGGTTTATAAGAATAAAATTATTTTTACTAATTATTACAAATTAAACTCAGTGGCGCAACAGCCCATGAGGGCCAAGGCCTAATGTGCACATCTCAACTTACGTGACGATTAGGCACTGAGGTGCATGAGCAGATGTCCCGATCAGGTAGTCAGTCTGAAGCGAAACCCCCTGTGTTTAGTCCCAAAGCAAGCTTAGCACTCATTTGTGGACCCATTGAAGGGATGAAAAGCTAAGCCAATCTTGCCTGACCTAATGATAGAACCCCAGACCTGTGGTGTGGAAGCATGATTCGCTAGCACTCGACCACTAAATCTCTTACTAATTATTGCTAAGCATTAAAATTTGTCAATCCCCTTAAAAAAGTAGTTTTAATTAAATGAAAAAAGTATACATGATTTAATCTTTATGTGGGGAGTTATCTATTCAGAATCTAAATCATATTTCAGAACCATCCATGGCATTGATAAATCATACCATTCTACTTAAAGCATCTCAATTTATACGTAGTTCAATGAATTGTAAGAAACGTATAACAAAAAAAAAAAGGCAGTCAAATTAAATCTGATCATATATTTTTAAAACATATTTTATTTCTTCAAATTATATTTTCTGGCTAAAAATATTTCACTACAATTTAAAAATAACAGCATTATTTTTTAATCCCTTCCAAGCTTATTTCATTTCTGGATTAAGGATTTTAAAAAAATGTCAATTTTTTTAAAGCTTATTTTCAAACATGCATATCTTTTTATGCGTAGCAGCCACCCTTCGCATACAAAATTTCCTAAAAATTAATGTAAGAAAATCTATTTAAATAAATGAGTAATTTATCTATAAATTTGGCTTTCTGTATGGCAGAAATAATGAGACTTTGGAGTCAATTCCCGCTAATTATAAATATAAAGCTTAGAATACCTAGCCTTAATCTTGAATTACAAATTTTTTTTACATCTTTTGCATTTACATAAATGATTATAAAATTATTAATTAACATTTGATTGTGTCTGATGAATTCGAAAACACGGTACTGCATATAACACAGCATCGCAATCTGTACAATTGAATCTTGTTTCTCTTCTTACCTTTAGCGTCTCTCTTTGAGCAGCAAATAGTAGTCGCGGTAGCCAAGGTAACGGATTCGTTGCCAGCGTTTCAGGAGTTCGAGCCAAATACGGCTGAAGACCCTCCGTGAAGGAAGGCGATGCACGTTAAAGCTTTCGAAGCCTAAGCGTCCTCCCGTTGGTGTGGTATGGAAGTTAAGAGAGGTAGTGCCGGCTCAGGCGTCGTCGTTGTCATTTGACCATGGCTCAAAATTACGGTTTGTTGCCAAAAGCCTTCGAATAGCTGACTAGTGCAACCTTAATATCCATTCATTCACTCACTTGAGCAGCAAATAATAGACTATCGCGTTGGATTAGTTTTCTTCTCTGTTGCGGGAATGTAGTCAACAAAGTATCTTTCAGACAAACGAGAAGAGCGTTGCTCAGCAGAAAGCTTCCACCCAAAGAAAATTCCGCGCAGTGGTACTTTTCAATTATTCGAAACCATAAAAAGCACATGTGGAATAATTCGGTAAAGACCGATTGTGTGTGTGTGTGTGTACAGTGTAAGTTTTCACAGTGCCCGAACTACACTCGGGATGAGCCATTATGGTGTGCTTCGCCTGCCCTAGCTCAGCACGGGAGAAGTCGGGAAGAGGCTACTAATTTATAAATCAATGCATTTTTAAGGTAAAAATCAAAGCAAAGCTTTCTTCCATTACCGTAAAATCCGGCGTATAACGCTCACCCGTACTTTTTCAGGATACATTTTCAACTTTTAGGTATATTCGCTGTATAACGCGCTCCCCCTTTTTGTTACAAAAGAACCTGAAAATGTATATGCATGGCTCTTATGTTTTAAAGTCATTTATTTTCGAGGTATTTTCCCAGACTTTGGGAAAAAAAATTTAGTATAATCCTGGAACAACCCTTTAAGTTCATTAGATGTGTCATTTCTTTTAAATAAACAGTATTACAGTCTATATAGAAGTTTAATTATTTTTAATGCTCACCTTTTTTTTAAATTTATTTTTGAAGCTATCATTTTATACCCGACGTATAACGCGTACCCTTAAATTTCGATCATATTTTTTGTGTTCAAAGTGCGCGTTATACGCTGGATTTTACGGTATATATCTTTCTCAAATGGCTTAGAATCATTACTACATGACAGAATAAATGTTATTACCTAAACATTTAATGCGCTGGAATCAATTTATGATTTAGTGATAAACAGCAATAATACAATTATAATCTATTTTGAAATAAAAAGCAAGTTTAATCAACTCATATCATAACAAATAATTATAAAATCACTAAAACCCTTAATGATATATATTCATTAAAATAGAGAACAGTTTAATCCACAAATTTTAATCCAGTGTTGCTTTAGAAAAATTGGAATCAAATTATGAATTGATGAGACTGGTATAGCAATGTTAACATATATTATTCGTAATTGCACTAAATGATAATGATTTGCCCATTCTTCTTTCATTGTCAGAAGTTTAAATAAGCTACTAAATTTGAGTCACAATAACTGTCTTTACTTTTAATCTTTTATCATTAACTTTTGATTAAATGATAAATATCAATATTAACATTTTTAAATTTTTTTTTTTTTTTTTTTGTATTTTGTATTTTAGTCGTAACAGTTTAAAAAAGTATTTTGATTAGAGTAAAAAATAATTTATAACTCACCTCAGAAGTTTTTAAGTAATAATACTGATAAGAATACTTGTTAGGTAAATATATTACAATTAATAAAAAAAAGTATTCCAAAAAGAATTAAGTACTTATTTGTAAGCATACTTACACAAGCACGATAAATAGCTACTATAAAAGGCTTAGTACACTACACTTATTAACACAAATAAATTAGAATAAAATAAAAGTCATATATATAAAAAGTTACTAAAATTATTTCCTATCTTGTATATATACCAGAATAATGAACAAAATAAGATAAGATTAAATATATATAAGAAGACTAAGTTTAACCACAACAAGTTATCAACACACAACGTAAATATAGAAATTTTATATACTAATAAGATGCACGTGTCATTGTTTATAACCTCATTACGTAATTTTGATTTGGAGATGCTTGCCTGTGAACTTAGCCTATTAAAAAACGAATATCTTTATCTTTAATAGCGGCCGTACCTAGTAAAATAGATAAGTAAAATTAAAGCAAGAAATTTTTTTACGATTGGGTTAATTAAATTTTTAAATCATATTGAAGTTTTCCATTACAAAGTGTGGATTCAGTAAATCTAAGAGCTGATTTATACTTTAAGGCTGTGATTATATATATTTGTCACCATTAAAGTGTGAAATCCATTATTTCATAGAATAACTTGGTATTTCATGAAATAATTAGACAAGTCAGTTAGAGTGTATAAAATTACTGAATTCTACGATTTAAATATGTATTCTAAAGAATAACGATTACTTCATCGTTAAAGTATGAAATATGTCACTCGAAAGTTCTTTTTGAACTAGTTTCAGCTGATTTTAGTCAATTTTGAACCCCAATTTAAAGTGTCACCATAGCAATTCTTGCTCTAATAAATAATATGAAAAGTAAGATAAAGATACTTCGTAAATCTCAAATTATAATATTCTCTAACAATTTATTTGAAAAAAGTTTACAAAATGCTTTCATGAATCAATACTTTTTCTTCCTAGTATGTATTTTTTTATAATATTTAAATATAATTATATCTCTGCAACATATTTTTTTCCCCCCTTTCTGTTTAAATAGTGTTATCAATACTAGGAATAGTAAATTATATCATCTGCTTTTCCTTATTATTCCTCAATTAATCATCCACAATAGGGATGAAATGTATTTTTCGAGAGATTTTAGCTATTTAGGATTAATTAATTTATAAAATAATTTATAAAATAACGTGTTTATATTTTTCATTTTAATGGTCTATCATTAGTTCTTTCATAGAATACCTAGGCAAGGTATGAAATTTTTCATGTATTATATTCTTTAACTTACTTGTTTAGTTATTTCATGAAATACCTAGTAGGTAATACTTTTAGGTAATACTTCTTAATACTTACATTTACTTTTACGAACTCAAAGTTTATTTGGAGATTGGGAGGAAAAAAACCGAATATTCCTTTGCGAAGAACTCATTAATTAAAAACGATGGTACGTTAGGTCCTAAACACATCATCTGTGTAAAAAGCAATAGTTGAAAAAAGAATGAGATCTGATATGATAACAAGGTTTTGAATGTTCTCACTTCTTGGTAGAATGCCGCTTTCCTTGTAAATAAAAATAAATCATGTTCCTGTCAGAAGATGGCGACACTGGTGACTGAAAGAAAAGTGACGGCGTTTTTTCATTATCGTACATCATTTCATGTGGTCATGCTCATTAATTCTGTCATGTCGGTGGCATTATAAATGATTTAGGATCGAGTCATAAGAAGTTTGCAGGAAGTGAAGGCGAAATACTAACAGCACTTTTCAGCTCATTACTTGAATAAATGGCAGTCAGAGTAAACAAAAAGCAGCGAAATAAATCTTATTGAGCGCACAAAGGAAACTTTATGCCGAGAGAAATAGAAAACTTTTATCTTAAAGCTAATAATTAATAAAGTCGAGCTGAAATGTCTCAATTATCCATTTACTTCGTGAGTGGGATATAATCTATGATAGCTTTAGCTGGAAAACGAGTTACAACAAACATTTTTTTCTGCTTTTGGTTTCTATTTGAGAAGTAACTTTATGATTTTAACTTTTTCTGTAACTACTTAGTTAATGAATGTTTACTAGTTAATTTTGTTAGTTGAAACTCGTTTAACATGAATCATCGCTCATGCGTCGATTAAAGGAAACCACAAATATATCATTCAGTTTATATTTTATGGAACTAATGAATGAATTATTCGTTGTCTTTTTTTTTTTAAACATATAAAATCAGTTCATATTTTAATTGCTTCCGTGAGCATCGAAAATTCTGATTCAGTAATGAAATGCGATTAAAAGATTGATTTGAAACCTGTAAAAAAGATTCATGAAAAAAAAATTTAAAAACTGGAAACGTTTTCTTCTTTTTCTTTCTATTTTTGATGTTATGCGATTCCTGCTTTATTTTCAAGATGTAATTAATTCAAAGTTAAGTAGAACGTATTGTATATAATATGGAACGATTTTCTTTTGTTTTGTAAGTTCTGCTTAAGTTGTAGTTTTGAGCTATTAGTTTTTGATGTGAAGGCATTCATTTTAGAAAGGACCATTTTACGTGATATTTTTTGATTTTGTTTTAAATTTATTTCATGACATATTTACGTAGCTAATCACACATTTTTAACATATTTTAAATTATTTTTAGATTAAAATTTAGTCACTGGTATTATCCTCTTTTTCGTGCCCACATTCATCGGTGAATTTGCTTATTTCTTTCATTTTCTATAAAGGGAAATGTTTAAATAATTATGCATTCTTATATATTTATATATGGGTATATACGATTTATAAATGTCAATTAGTCTATTTTAAAATATTTAGGTGTAAATTACTTATGTAGATTATATTTATGTAACATATGTGTTCATATGGTACTTACGTACTATCGCAACAATGCCAACGTTCAAGATCTCGCCACCCTGATTTCCCATGTGTCGTACGGGCTGAATTGGCCACCATGTGCTTCCTTTCATAATGTCGCCAATACCGTTGCTATAATACATAAATACCGTCTACATAATTTCTATAAATCCAGAAACTATGTAAGGGTAGGAAAACTTACGCCTTGAGAGCCATTTACTTTTCTTAAAATCTCTAAGCAAACGAAAGGAGAAGGTTCGTACTTTTTCACATTTAATGCATTTATTTTTTCGTAATCTCTTTGTTGTCGTCATTAATATAAACCAAAATATTGGAAATTTTCTGCCCAATCAACTTCATTAAAATTTCAGATTTTAATTTTTCTGGCCCATTTTTGTGCTTATATGCCCTGGAAAAATTGATCCCGTTTCGTTATATCTTATCACCAATCTCCTAATTAAGAATAATTTTTTTTATCGCTTGCTTTTCTCTCGTTCACTTGCTGGAGTTGAGTGGAAGTGAGCTGCATGTCAGTAATATTTAAATAAAGGAAATAAGATTTCACTAGAAAAAGTGTGCAGGAAATTTTTACTAAAAAGCACGCGCCTAAAAAGTTTTCGAATCAAAATTAAACGCGATTCGCCGATCCGAGCACGATTCCTGACTGGAGCCGAATGATCGCAACGCACCCGAACCTGACGCTTCATTTAAGTTCACTCTTCAGCAAAACGTGCCTAAAGAAGAAATCAATTCAAAAAAGCACGTGCCTAAAAAGTTTTCAATTCAAAACTAAGCGTGAGTCGCCGATCCGAGCATGATTTCCTCACTAAAGATGAAAAAAAGCTAGTAACGTTACTCACCCGAACCTGACGCTTCATTTAAGTTCACTCTTCAGCAAAACGCACCTGAAGAAGTTTTCACTTCAAAAACAACTCTAAGAGTATACATATTTTTTTAATATTTAATTAATATCTACTTTATGATTGAATAAGAGTTAAAAATAAACAAAATATACAATTTTCTAAATTTTTATTGTATTTAATAAGAATGATTTAAAAAAATTTATAAGTTGCAAGTACCTTACTCAATTATGCATTATATTAAAAAGTGAAATGCTGATATTATAATGTATTATGCAAAAATATTTTGAAAAAAATAAATTGTTAATTGGTATTTATGGTGATAAAAACCCTCTCACTCTGTAACTTTTGACATAAGATCCTACTGTTTTTATGTACATCTAAATAACTTGGTATCTAGAAAATACTCGCATGTGTTGCTAGATCTAAATCTTAAGAACGAGATAAAATAAACGAGCATATCGATTAAAAACACAAGATGGTATTAATAAAAACGTGTTCCTATTTCGTGTGATTACTGCTCTCTAATATTAAACGAAGAAAAACCTTACAATTCATAAGGATTGGAATGTGTACTATTTTCTGTGCTGTGAGTGAGCTGCTCATTAAAGAACCCAATGTTTTTATCTACAAATGATTGGATATGTTAGATGTTAAGGATAATGGGAAGCAGGCTTTAAATGACATCTCTGAAACAACCAATGTAGGAACTCCAGTTTCGGGTTTCGAAAAACAATTTTTATGTCAGCTAGTATGATATGTTAAAGGATCATTAAAAGTGAGAGAACGGCGTTTCGTGTCAAGACAGGAAGCAAAAAATGAGTCGTAACAGTTCACTAGGTTAATATTTCTCTTTTTTTTTAAATTTTTATTTCTTTTTTTAATCATTTATTATCTTTATCTTCTTTTTATGGCACTTGAAAGTCCTTAGTAACCTAATTTTTTTTTCAATTTAACCCCTCCCCCCTCTTTTAAAGCTGAAGTGTGTGGAAAAAGCGTATTCAAAACAATAAGGTTGTTTAGCACTGGCGTAGCTGGGTCTGGGGGGCCCTGTATCAAAATTCCTTCTGGGCTCTTTTTTAGATATGGGAGCACTGTTAGTGGGACAGTAGTAACACATATTGGGGCCCTTTTAGTTTGAGGACACGTATCATTGATACGGCTGAAACGGTAGTAGCTACGCCCTTCAGTGGCGTAACGGAGAACATTAGAGTCCCCTTGAAAAGTCAGATTTCTGGCCTCCAAGTACAAATACATATTCGGAATCAGTCAGGCTTTAGGCATCCTAGAATCCCTTTCCCCCCTCCTCAACGCGGGGGCGCATGTTACGCCATTTCCTTGCTGTTTAATCTTATACTAGGCATCAAGAAGGCAAACGTTTTAACCAAACAATTTTGCCAGCTTATTAGCTAAACATTTCACAGTTTTGTTCACGTTACAATTCTCATTTATCTTCACTTCAATATTTTAAGTTTTTTTTAATTTAATATAAATGAAAATTTTCTTTTAAAATTAGATTAAAGATTTTTTATTAGCATAGTCCCTTAGTAGATACAACTTTTTTTTCTAATGGTTAACTGTTGGAAAGTGGTGTGCCATCCTTATTGACTGTCTTGTCATCCATTTGATTCCATCTTAAATTGTACACTAAGAGCATGTATATTTACAAATGTAATTGTTTGAACTTGATGGAATTGAAAATTGTCAGGAATTTTTTAAAACTCGAATCCTAAAATACATTTAAAGAGCAATCTTATTGTTCTGATGCTATCAATTGATTGCTTTCAAAAATGAAGTAAAAAAATATCTTATGATTAAATTTTCAACTTCCTAAAGGTATTTTTTAAATTAAATACCAACTTTGGTTCTTGGTTTCATAGGTAGCAAAAATTTTTTTCCCACAATAATAATACTGGTTTATATCAGTAACAGTAGATGGCGCCATGTATGCTTATGGAATGGCAAAGAAGCGATACAAGAGAATATTTCTAATTTCATCTCGCAATAATAATACAAACAATTTTTTTCTATTTCTTTTTAAATTCCTATAGCAAATAAAGGGAAAAGTTCAAATTGACAAACTTTTACACCCTTACAATATTTTAATAGCAAAATGATAAAAATTTTAAAAAAATAAATAAGTAAACCACTTGTGAAGTTATAAATGTTACTTAAACCAAAATAAAAATTATTTATAAATTTAAAAAAAAAAAAAGAACCGAAAAGTGTTTTTTTAAGGTATATATACATATTGCAGCATTAAAAAATTTGGAGAAAAGACAGAAAGAGAAAATTTGCATCCAAGTATACATGGGTAAAATGTGTGTGTTACTTCTTTCACACATTTTCAATATATTTTGAAAAATTATGCGTAACTCTTAAGCATCATTATTATAATTTTATTGAAAGAAATAGTATGAGATTCACATGCCATTTTCAGCTAACTATTGTAAAATATATCATTACAATTTATGTATATATTATTATATTTTATATCATTATAATCTTATTCCTATTCTGAAAAAAAAAAGAAGAAAAAAAAAAAAAAAAAAAGAAACACACCTCGGATAACATTTTTTGAAATTTTAAAAAGCACCATAAATAATGAAAATAAACATTTTTCGAAATTTCTAATACATGCCTTTTCTTAATAGTAACTTCATAATAACATTTGCTGTAATGAAAATTTATAAATTTATTTTAGATTTCCATCGACTATTACAGAATTTAATTTCGGGCACTGTGCATTTTCAGTATTCTATGAGTAATAAAGTATTTTTTGAGTTCGTTCGAAAAAAATCTGTACTTAGAAATTTTTTCTGTACACCGAAAATGTTTCAGTATTCCTAGTTCCTTCTCCAGTCCTATGAAGACAATTTTATTAATGATGGGGGAAAAAATTGAATCATTCTTGTGTAAATAAAAAAAAAGTTGAGAAAATACATTCTCATTGCTTTTCCGTTTTATCAACAACAGAATCAAACTTAGGCATAAGTTCCAAAACTTAATATTTAAAGAAGACCAGAGTTCGCTTGAAAAAAAAAGTCCTTTTTCCTCACTTCTTATGCTGACATTGCATTTTCTCGCTACCTAGAGCTTTTATTTAACTTGGATTCCCAGGAGAGATGATACTGCTAAACCAGTGGTTCCCAAACTTTTTTAACCCATGGACCCTTTTTTACAGTCAAAACTTGCCCACGGACCCCTTTTTAAAGTCAAAACATTCCCAGGTACCTTCAAGTGAAAAATCTACATAAATGTATAGTATAAAAATTACAAATTTAAAAAAAAAACAACATTTTGTTGAAGAATTATTTATTGAAATCATAACATATGCTTAAAATAAAATAAAAGAAAATTAATGACTTGGATGAACTTGAGATGTTAGGAGTGTATTTATGTCTGTGAGTAGCAACAGCAAATCCCCTACGAGCACTAGTTTTTAGTTGGTTTCTTTTTTGTGTGTGATGAGGTTTTTTACGGCACTGAATCCACGTTCTACCAAATTGGAAGACTGAAAAAGTAGTCAACGATTTCTGTACAATAACCCATAATGCAAGGTATAAAATTGCGATCTGTTTTTGTAGCCAGAATTCGTGGTATTGTGACGGGCTCACGGGTCTTTTCTGTAACATAACCTCTGGGTTCTTTGACGGCCAAGATTAATGACAAATCTTTTCCAACCCAAATCCAAGAAGTGAAATGAAAGTATAGATGCAAATAAGATAGCCTTTAAAAGAACAGAAGTTTTAGTAAGCGGGATGGCAATTTAGAGAAAGTTCTGTTAGGAAAAGGTAGAAGTGTAATTTGACGGCCTACCAAGGAATCACGGATATCTAGCCATTACTACAAGGTGCATACTATTACACGGGAGCCCAACAGCCTATCAGAAGGTGTTTGAACCGTTGCGTGGAATTCAAGGTAGGACAGATCATTTGATATAAGAAATCGTAATATTATTAGAATTGAGAGTAGGCGGATAATATAATTATTTAGATAAGTGATCCAATTGCGCGATCTGTTTTAGCTACGGCTACGTGTTTTGGTTTATTCTCACTTAATATAAGTTTGTTCAATATATTAGGAATTTAAGTTAAACTCTTAATAAAGTCATATTAAGAATTCTAAAATGTCTATTCATTTCGAGAGCCCCACACCTCTAATTCACGCTGAAAACCCAAGATATGGTCGACAAAGATCAACCATATCACAGTATTCTTGTTCAAATATTATTTTAGGTCCCTCATTTGTAAATATTTCAATAAGATGCTCTTATCTCAGTATGGATTCATCTGTGTTTGGGTCCTGAGTTAGTCCACACGCAAAAGGGTTCATCTCCCAGTCAGAAATATCCAAGTGAATTATTGTTATTTATTTAAATTTCCATAAAAATAAAAATGGATCAATTTTTTAAAATTTTATAAACCTTGAGCGGATTTCTTGATATTATTACCCCTGAATAATACAGGGGTCCACTTTGGGAGCCACTGTGCTAAGCCATGGGATATTACATGTATTAAAATCCATATTAACTCAGAATGGAGTTACATATAGCATTACTGATCCTTCTGAAGTGTTTTAGTAAAGGCATAGAGATATTCGTAATGGGAAAAAAAAAACATGTAATAAAAATATCTTTGCATATTCTTCAGAAACATTTCTATACTTCGAGAAATTATACTCTTTTTCAATGGTAGTCGTAATGATAAGGAAGAAGGTTTGTCTTGATCGCGCGCGCTATATAATTTTCTGATATATATAGTTTCAAGTTTCGTCCTAATAAAACGTATCAGTGATTTTAATCAAAAAGCAAATAGTATGAGTTTCTGTCCAGCAGTTTCAGAAAACAATGATGTTCATTTGCTTAGATTCCTCAATATTTCTTCCACTCCCTTAATTAAGAAAAAAATTATCTTGCAAAACAAATGCATATCACAGATTTTTTTTGCAAAGGAAAATAAAATCTTCTATTATTATTTAGAACTTTTTGTTATTTTTTATTACAATTATATTCTTTCTCTTTATAAGAAAAATTCTTCCCGCTAAGCAAAGAATACGAGATAATTTTAAGAAAATGTCCTAGAATTTCTTTGAAAATGCAAATTAGTCTAACTTCTACGAAAATCTTAGTTGACAAACGTTAAACGGTACTATTCAAAACGGGGTAAATCATTATGTTTTTCAGCTTGATGTACTTACATTATAACATTTCTCATTTTTAATTTATATTGACGAATGTGAGCTAATTCCCCATGAAAAAAACTTCTTGATATAGAAAAAAATATATCTTCTTACAACTGTCTTCGTCGCTTTCTGTCTCTGGTCAGTAATATTATTTATCTCAACACGTGAACACAACTATACAGTAAGAAACTCAAAACCAGTGATTCCCAAAGTGTGTCTATATAGACCCCCCCCCCCAGAGGTCTATGACGACCTGCGAGGGGTTCACGCCAGCGAAAAAATAATTTGGGTGTCTATGAAATGTAAATAGAAGTCTATGGTAGTGGTTCTCATTAAACCAGATCGTGACTTTAATCATTAAAAAAACCCTGATCTATTTGGAAACTAGATTTTACCAATTTAACTTGATTTATTTATTAAATTTAGTGACGTCAATTAGTGGTTACTAGGTGACAGCATACATTTTGCTAAAAAAGGACCATTTCAGCATTTCTTTCCAGAATTAAGCTACAGAAGTATAATATTGGACGTCACGAATTTTCTCAATTTGTTCCAGACAATCTATCAGGACATTTTAACCTACATTCAAAATTTAAATGTCGTCTACTCTGATTTTTTGAAACAAGGTTTGAGATTGCTTTTTTATAGTAATACCACAGTAGACAGTGAATTCATACTGTCCAATTGAAAAAAAATGTTATATTAGAACAGGAACTGATCAGAATAGGCTCTAACGAAGATCTTAAAATAAAGTTTAGAAACGGATATCAGCAAATTTGGCTTTAAAAAGACATACCTATTATTTGTCACGAATTATGGAATATCGTGAGAAAGTGTCTGAGAGGGAGTTTCAGTAAGTTTTCCAATCTCAAAAACAAAAAAAGGAAGAAAAAGAAAAACAACAGGACGCTTACTAACAACGGAGATTTAGTGTTTAAACCTGACTAAATTGATATTAAATGTATGAAAATTTATTATTGAAGCACCACATTCATACCTCTCATTAAAAGCATTTATTTGTTGTTCAGTTATTTAATGCATTAGTTTAATTTTAATTTAATTCATTAACATGTGTTTCTTAAATTTTAAACGCTATACTCAATTACAGTTAAAAATTTAATTCTTTTAAAGTAAGTAGTACGAGTTCTGACTCGTACTACTTACTTTAAAAGAATTAAAAAAGTCAGTCTTTTTAAAAGAATTAAAAAGTTGTCAAAAAAAAAAGACATTTAAGTTGATAAATTTGCAATATTAGGTAAACAGGGTCTACCCAAAAACGAAAAACACAGCAAGGAGTCTACGAGACAAAAAGGTTTGGGAACCTCTGCTCTATACGATATAAATTATCCGATTAAAATTGATTTATAATTAATAAATGTATAAAATATTACTAAAAAAATCCTAAAAATTAACAATAAAAGGGAATTTGCAATTACTGAATAACAGATGTAGTAACGCATCTGTGTATAAATGGGGAAAAGAGTCCTCTCTTTTTTTCTTAGCAAATAAAAATGCAGATGGACTGAGTACATAACGCGCTACCTTCCTCCACATACTCCTAATGGATTTCACAACGAGTGGGTAAACATTACGGGTTCGCTTTCCTCTTCACAGCAGCTGAAGTAATGCACAAATACAACTGTGAATTTGAACTCTGTGCGCGTAGAGGAAGACATAGATCTCCTTAGTTAATTAATTTGTTGACGACGCTTTTTTTTCACAATTCTGTTTATTTAACCTGGTCAATAACATCATTTAATAGCAAATGAATAATTTTTATTTTCTACATTTTTATTCAACTTAAAAGGTGATAAAGTTTTGTATAAAAATGTTGCGGGTATCGCAGTGTAGTTAGTGAACCTCTACTATACAGGGTGATTCGCTATCATACTGACAAACTTGCAAGGTGTGTAGGGGGTACAGAGAGGACTCGGAATCCCACAGGAATGCAGGGTCGCAAATGACGTTGTTGCGAGCTATGGTGCAAAGCAGCTGAGGAAAAAAAACAGAAAGAGCAACTAATAAATGGGACAGAAAACATTTTATTGAAAGGTGTTCGAAATTACGACCAGAAATCGTCTGACAGGCCTGACAGCGGGATTGTAATGAATTTCTTAAGTTCTCGAAGATTCCTGGCATGTCACGTATCCTCCCGGCAGCTACGTACATTCGAGCGATGAGATATTCAACTGAAGGAACGGGCGTTTTGTACACCTACTCTTCATGCGACTAAAACCAAACCCACTTCACTTTCTGTTCACACTTATAAAGGATACATTAAGTGGAACACGTGGGTTCGGATAACGTTCCTCGTACAACCACCAACATTACAATCCTCAGCTCATATTCAACCAGTTCTTCGTTTGAATGCGAGTACATCCTACTACCTGGGAAACGTATCGCAAATGACGACTTTCAGTAGGATTTGTTTTCATGAAACCTTCCGTTCAGCACCATCTACCGCAACACTGCCCGGAAAATCTTCGAGAACGTAATTCCATGCAGCACTGCTGTCAGGCCTTCCAGGTAACTTCTGGTTGTAATTTCAAACACCTATTGTAGTACAACCTTTCAATAAAATGTTTTCTGTCCGATCAATGTGTTGATGTTTCTGTTCCTTTTTCTCTGCTTCTTTGCACCATAGCTCACAACTAAGGCACTTGGGTGACCCTGAATTCCTATGTGATTCCGAATCGTCTCCATGGATGGAGAACACAAGTACGATGAAGTGGAAACGAAATATTACATCGCAATGAAAAGCTTAATTTTTTACAAGCAAAACTAAAAGATTCTTTATAGCAGCGTTTCTCAAACTGTGGGTCGTGCACCCTCCCCCCCCTGAGGGGGCGTCATAACTGTACGAGAGGGCCACGAGCATATTGAAAAGTCGAAAACAAAGGATTATTTAAGAAATAATTAAGGAACTGAAAGTAAACAAATAAAGCACATTCTGAGATAATAAGAAATAAATGCACATTTACTCAGATATAATACATTTATAAATGTATCAGTGCTGCACAATGTATTTTATAATTAATTTAACAATACTAAATTAAGAACAAGTAGAAACAATAGTATTGAAGATACGATCAAATTAAGGTAGGATTGACTATTTGATATTAGGACTTGTAATATTATTAGAAGTGAGATTAGGCGGGTTAGATATTGATAGTGGTCCAAGTTACGCGATTCGGTAAAACTATTATTGTGTGTTTGTTCATCATAGGTGTTCTCTCCTAAATATTGTTATCTAAATTGTTAGAGGTTTAAGTTACATTCTTAATAAAATCATATTAAGAATTTAAAATGTCTGTTACTTTTGTAAACCCTACACCTCTAGCTCACGCGGATAATCAAAGAAACGGTCACCCTAGGGGGCGGTTTCACAAATATACGGGATTCACTCCCCAATGCCGCCGTTTTCCACGTAAGCGTGCATGTGTGAGGTTTTTTTTAGTGGGGAGGGGAGGGAAGAAAAGGAATAAATAAGCAAATTCTCTGAAATAAGTAAATCCTTCGTAAACACTGTGAAGGTCTTTTTATTGCATTCCAAAGCCTTCGGAATAATGTTATGATTAGCAGTACACAAAAAAAAACCTTACTTCGGAAAGACGTATATATACGTCCGGGGCAATTAATACTTCGCATGAGTTAGAGGTTTATGTACGCTGGTAGCGCTTAAGAGGTTCAAGTCGTATTGTAGCTTTGGCGTCAATGTATAGCTTTTTTAATTCAATACATTGTCATTGCGATGAAAATTATGATTGAATATTGGGTCGCAAATATTGAAAGTTTGAGAAGCACTGCTTTAAAGGCTTAGAACAGATACATTGAAACGGAGTTTCCCAATAAAGTAATGGCTTTGACATTCTTGAGGATTTATCGTTAAGAAATAATAATGATGATTTTTGATAATAGTAGTGTTAAACACTTTATATAAATTCTCCACCAGAAAATTTCGACCTAAGATTAATTAGTAGGTGTTTAGATTTAATAAAAGAGTTAAAGCTCATTTCTAGCGTGGTTTTAGATACAACTTTAATTGTTAACTTTTGATATTTGAATAAACTGCATCTTATACTAGAGCAATTCTTCAGTTACTAAAACTTTCTTTTTCATTCTTTTATCCTGTGCATTGTTTAATTATTGCAATTTTGCTACAAATAAATGAAATATAAATCACTGGTGATTCATTAAGCGTATGTAAAAGCCTTTGTGGTTAACTTTTTTTTAAAAATTTAAAATATGATATTAAATTATGATATCTAGGTGCTTAAAAATTCAGTAATGTCCTTAGATTAATGTGAAACAATGAAAAAACAAATAATAATGATATGTATAAATATTTGTGATTTTAGTAGCAGCAGTTGCCGAGTGGTCATAGACACTGAATCGTAGTCGGCGTGTAATGAGCTCGAGCCCACAAGTACCGTTGAAGACCCTCCTTGTACAGCAAGGGTATCAAACTCAAAGGCTGACTTGGGCCAAATAAACAAGGTTTAACTTAGGGTGGGCAGCAAAGAAAATCAAATTTCATAGAAACGTAGGTTTATTTCGAAAATATATTATAATACACATATATTAAAGAATAAGAAAAATTTAAAATGTACGTCCTCTCTGACTCTTGACATCTCTTCTCTGCTACTATCTTTCTAATTTCTGGATAAATTTTGAAGTTTAATTATATAGTATTATGTGCCAACATATTGAACGGGCACAAAAATGCTCGTTGTGGGGTGTGAGTTTGATACCCTTGGAGTAGAGAAACCAGAGCACGTTAAATCTGTCGAAGCTCAAAGTTCTCCTGTTGGAGTGACGTGGAAGTTCGAGGAAGGGATTGCCAACTCTGATATCTACCTCGTCTCTTGAACATGGTTCAAAGTAACGATATTCGTCGGTAATAGTCGTTGTTTTGATTTATAATGCAACGTTAATAAAAACTCACTCCCTCCACATCGCAGAAATAAAAAAAAATTTACGGCCTGTTAGTCCAAGATGTATATGTCGTAGGGAAATGACGTAATTAGGAGTTTGTCAAATCCCTAAAAGATATAATGAATTGACGGGATATGTTAACACATAACGTCAAGTTCATTTCCTTGATGAATGTAAGGGATTTTATCAAATCCCTGAACTGTTTCAGTTAAATGATGAAATGAACTAGTCAGGATTTACATTGACAAAACGCTGTCCTGGAGAAGGGGGGGGAGTCGAGTCCTTGTATTTCCTAATCAAACAGGCTCTCCCAAATATCAACCCCATAACTTAAAAAAATGGCCCTTAGGATTAACATGGGGATTTATATTTTAGTGTGTAAGTCCTCCCCTGCCCAAAGCAGGTCATCATTAGTAAAGCAACTATGAAGAGAGGGCCAACTCGATCGACGCCACCGCACGTGCTTCCCTGGTTTCCTGTTACACACATTTCCGTCTCTTTTCATTAAATCACTCCCACAAATATCCAGCAACCAAGAGAGGAAAGATGTTACACATAAAAAAATACCAGCCTAACTTTTTAATTATTTGTTAATTAGTTTCGAATAAATAATTTGTATTTCATTGGCTATTGTTGTATTACTCTTCTACGTTTAATATAATTCACCATATTTGTTAAATAAATACTTTGAAACTCTTGACAATATTATTTCTCCATTTCACTGAAACAGATCAGGGATTTATTCAAATTCCTTACTTTCATTGGGAAAATGACCTTGAAGAGACGTTATTTTAACATCTCCTATCAATTGATCATACCCTTAGAGGTTTGATCAAATTCCTAATTTCATCGTTTCCCTGCGACATATATATCAAAACGTTTTCTACAGGATTACTCCAAATATTCAAGTATTCTCTAATAGTTGATTTCTAGCAAATTTTTGTAACAAATTAACAGGCATCAAATCAATATTGATGAATTGGTTTCTTACATATCTTTTCACCAATCTGCCTTTTCCATCACAGAAACCAAAATTTTGTTAAGCCACACATTAATGTAAAATGCATCATTTCCAAAGCTTTACAGGAAACTATTCCATATATACAAGTAGGCACATATTAGTGCAAAATGCATCATTTCCAAAGCTTTTACAGAAAACTATTCCATAATTAGAAGTAAGCACATATTAGTGCAAAATGCATCATTTTTAAAACGTTTCAAGAAAACTATCCCAAATGTACAAATAGTCTCCATTTATTGATTTCTTATATATATGAATGTTTATAAGAAATCAATAAACAGTATGCATTGCCCATATGATTTCTTGCCCTTTCAATCACAGAAACAAAACAGAAAACAAGTTATATAAAAAAAAAATCAAATCAATTCCTATTTGGGTCAACAAAGAAAAATTTTATTTTAATTATGTACTTTTTATTAAATAAATACAATTAATATAAATATGTATATACATATGACAGAATCACTATTAAATGGCACAAAATAGAAAGCGATTTTCCTCGCAATTTCTCTTCCTTTCTATATAGGGTGTTGGACTATTATTTTTGTTTGTTACTATTTATTCATTCATTAAATTTAATTATTCCAATGAAATAGTAGAGTAAAAAGAAATCACATTCTCAGAAATTAGGTCATCCCGGGGGGGGATTTGAACCCACGACCTTTGGGATTAGAAGTCCAATGCGCTATCCATTGCTCTACAATGATTCTGCATTTTATATATGCTGTTGAACTAGTATTTTTGTTTGTTACTATTTATTCATTTTTTAATTTAATTAATGAATTAATATTTGAAAAAAGTATTAACATCGAGTGTCATCCACTACAAGTTTAACAAAATGTATTTGAACTTGATTGGTTGAATAGAAAGTATTTTATTAACAACTGAAAATTTGAACAAGATATATATATATATATATATATATATATATATCTGGCCGGAACATCAATTTTTTTGCCGCTCCGAGAAACATCCGTCTGACAGACGGGTACACAATTTTTTTTTTAATTTTGTTACCTTAAGGATTGTTTTAAATGTCCTTATCGCTCATGAAATTGAGTAGAATTTTTGATATTCAAGTCTTTATGAGACACACTATATTAATAGATTTTTATCACAAGAATTGTGATTAGTATTTTTATAAAAACTGATTAGAAATTATTTATATTCATGTAAAAATAATTACAAATAATAATACCAAAAATTAAAAAACTACAGAAATATCCGTCTGATAGACGGTGATAGATAAGACAAATCGCACATATTGTGATTTGAAAAAAATCGCCAAGTACCACCACGTGTCCTTCTCACTGGGTAAGAGCAACTGAAGATTTCAAGGCAGCCCACCTTAAAAATCCCACCACAGCGTTATCTACAAGCATCAAAGCAAATCATCCCCGTCCGAGATATGGATGTTCCGGTCAGAGGAATATATATATATACAGTGGCGCACACAAGGGGGTGTTCTAGGGGTCCGGACACCTCCACAGCCCTTAATTTTTTTTCGATTAGTTATAATCCTATGCAGTGGTGCACACAAGGGGGTGTCCTAGGGGTCCGGCCCCCTCCCAATGCCCTTGATTTTTTTTCCCGATTGATTATAATTTTAAGTATATAATACGTAAAATTTAATTAAATATTTGTTTTTAATGATTAATTTTATTAATTAATACTAATTATTTATTCAATAATTAGTTTTTCAGTGTTTTTGTTGCCAAAAATCGACAAAATCAAAAGGAGCATGATACAAGAATGGTGGACTTTCGACCCTGCACCCCCCTTGGAAAACTTCTGTGTGCGCAACTGATCCTATGTATATATTAGGTAAAACTTAATTATGTATTTTTTATCAGTAATTAATTAATGCTAATTATTTATTCAATAGTTATTTTTGTATTGTTTTTGTTCCCGAAAATCGACAAAATCAAAAGAATTGGAGCATGATACCAAAATGGTAAACTCTCGACCCTGGACCTCCCCCCCCCCTTTGAAAACTTTTTGTGTGTGTGCTACTGTATATACATAAAAATATATATACATAGGGAGAGTGAACTAATAGTAGATATTGAAAAATTAAAAAAAAAATAATAATAATAAAGGCAATGTTAGTCTAAAATGCTTCATTTCCAAAACTTTTCGAAATAATATTCCAAGTTTTGTTTGTCATTTAAAATTCTTCCATTTTCTGTATATCTCGCCGTTCCAATCCATCGCAAGTAAAATTTTAAAAAAAAATTTCAGTTATCTCTCGATACGAAAACTTCAATCCTATGCCACCCAAACAAACTCTTCCCCCAATGAGTGTTCACCACCTCTGCCAATTACGGGGGCAACCCTTTTTACTCGTCGTCTACCTTCCATATTCCTTTATCAGTGGTAGCTGTCATCGGTTTTGTGTGTGTGTGTGCGAGCAGAGAGAGAGAGAGAGAGAGAAAGCTGGGATCGAGAGTGGTGAAACCCAATCCCTGGTGAACGCTTCCCTTCAATTTCCGGAATAATAGTTTCAGATGTCTCCTGGATATCGGGTGTCTCGAGGACTTGCGCTGGGACATGCGTCTGCAGAAGAGAACCAGGGCTCCGAGGAGATGGGATTTGGCTGGGCTCAAGGAATAATACTGTGGGAATGAATGAAAAAGCGAAATGTAATTTTTTTTAGGAAAATTGTTAAGGGAAAAAATGAGTTTCTCTCTTGATGGAATTGTTTTATTATTCTAAAATTGGATTCCGTGTGTACCAGACGGATTCCAAATTTGATAATTGGAATGGAATTGGAGATGACATTGCTAAACGGTTTATTTTGGTTATAAGGATCAATTGAATAAAAATGGATAAGATCACTTTGTTAACAGAGGAAAATTTGAGGTAGTTTATTATTTTTTTTTTAAAGCGCACTTGGACATAACAATAGGACTGTTGGAGACAGATTTCGGTATTTTGAAACAAGTGACAAGGATCAAGGACGTGTTAAGGCATGGGCCAACTGAGCCCGGGCCCAGGGCCTCGGCTACAATAAGGGCCTCGTTTCATTCTCGTCTCAGCCTTAATAAGATCATTATTCAAATAATTTTAACAGTCAAATGTTTTTCCCGGTTGTATTCTCGGAAAACCTGGGAATTTCGGATGATATGTCAACTGGTTACATGTGATGAAGGCTGTCCATGTCTAGGCCTAGGCCTACCACCAAAAAACCCTCATTCAGTCAAAAGATTGTAATCGGTCGAACCAGTTTCTGCGATTGTTAAGTCATGCACCTTTATTTGTTTCGGGTTATTATTTGTACGAGTATTTGACAACGTATGGCATGTACTGCCTACTTTTAAGGGTCATAGGTGGGGCCTACATTTGTGTAGGGGCCCAGAGCCTACTTTTACATGGGGGTCCAGCCAGTGGCATAACTGAAAATATCCTCCTCCCTACAAAGTCAGATTTTAGACCCCAAGCCGGATCTTACAAAGAATTGAAAAACCATAGCCCGCTAGAATCCTGGTCCCTCCCGATGCGAGGGCTGGGGAGGTTTACGCCACTGGGTCCAGGGCATCAAGAATTTTTAAGACATCCCTGACAAGGACGATACTTGAATTGGCATGTTACTCTCCAACCCTCCACACCACGCCAATGCGAAGACTTGGAACCTCGACAGATTTAAGGTAGTCTTCGGCGTAACGTTACAGAATAGGATTCAGATTCGGAAGATTTAACCGCACAAAGAAGTATTCTGACATTAATAATGTATTCTGGCTTTGTTATCCTATAAAAAGCATCAGTAGCACACACAAAAAATTTTCAATGGTGGGGGAGTCTAGGGTTGAGAGTCCACTATTCTCGTACCATACCTCAATACATCCCCGCCAAACATATTCTTTTGATTTTGTCGATTTTGGGAACAATAAACAGTAAAATTAGATTATTGAATTAATAATTAGTATTAATTAATACAATAAATTGTTAATAACAAATATTCAATTAATTTTACGTGCTATATACATAGGATTAACATAGCGCTTCTCAAACTGTGGGTGGCGCGAGCATATTGAAAAGTCGAAAAAGGAGATTATTTCGAAAATTTTTTAATTTACTGAAAGTAAACAAACAAAATACATTCTGACATAATAAATAAAACACGCATTTACACTGATATAACTTATAAATGTATCAATACTGTACAATGTATTTTATGACTAATTTAACAATACAAAGTTAAGAACAACATTAATAATTACCAATAACTCCATGGGCTTGTCATTTATAAAATTATATATACAAAAATAAACCATCTCTAATCTTGATAATTTGTAACACTTATCTTGATAATTAATACCTTAACTTCGGATTAAAAGTTACGTGATTCACTCCCCAATGTCACCGAGAAAGGAATAAATAAGCAAATCCTCTGAAATAAGTAAATCCTTCGCAGACACTCTCATGTCCTTTTTTTTTTGCATCCAAAAGCCTATGGAGTATTTTTCTAGATAACAGTGCACAGAAGAAATCGAACTTCGGAAAGGCGTATATATACGTCCGGGCAATTAACACTTTGGCTGAGCGAGACGTTTCTATTCGCTGGTGACATTTCAGAGGTTAAAGTCGTATTGTAACTTTAGCGACAAAGTATAGTATTATTGAATTAAATGCAATGTTATTGTACGGAGGGGGGCGCGATGAAAATTATGATTGAATATTGGGCCATAAACATTCAAACTTTGAGAAGCACTGGATTAACATCAATAAAAAAATCAAAAGCTATGAGGGTCTGTACCCGTGGAGCCCCTCCCCTTGTGCGCGTTATTAGATAGCATCATATTTTATCCTATTCCTCATTTTTATTTGAGATGACCGATTTTTTCAGGTACAAAATGTGTTTCGCATTTTTTCTCCTACACCATCATGTTAAAAGAAATATCCTTTTACGTGTTAAAAGGTAAAATTATTTATTTAGGGAATATTTTGAAAATTTAAAAACACCTCATTGTAAACAGATGTATGAGTTACAAGGTTGGAAGTTTTCATGAAAAGTGACACATTTTTACAAGCTTTTATTTAGCTTGCGATGTAGTTTGTTCGGGTAGAGTGAGTGAGTGAATACTAACGTCGCACTGTTCAGCTACATGAGGGCTTTTGGCGACGGACCATGTAATTTTGAACCACGGTCAAGTGACGTGGACGACACCTGAGCTGGCACCCCTTCTCCTAACTACCACACCGACGTTTGAGCATCGACATTAAAGTGCATCGGCCCCTTCTGCAAGGCGAGTCTTCAGCGCACTAGGTTCGAACTCATGGCATGCCAACCATGAGTCTATGACCTTGACCACTAGGCTTTCACGGTCCCTATCTCATGTTGCTTGAAGCATTTGCAATACTTGATACGAAATAAATTATACATTTTTTTTACATTATTGCTGTTATTTTCTTAGTTAATAAGAAACTGGTAATATTTCTGCCTTCATATAAAAGATCATCAAAAAATTATGAAGCGCTTCTTTAATAATCAAAGAATTCAGAATTTTTTTTAAAAATTAATGTAGCGGGGAAAATTGAAGAGTGAAGCAAGAAAATATTTTAAAAAAAAACACGTTACACATATAAAATTTTCCTAAATATTATAGATTTAACTATTCAGGGATTTTTTCATAAGTAGATCATCTACATTTTTCATCGATATGTATATTTCTATTTTTTTTCTATGCGTCAAATTTCACAGTACGGTTAGAATTCTCAAGAAAAATATGAAAAATTTAACTCATTTAATGGTATCCTACACTAATTTATTTTTAATGATTACCTGTAGAATTTTTTTTTAAATTTATATATATTTAAATAAAAATGTTTGCATATACCCTGTTTAAACACACATGAAATATAAATTTCAGTAGAAAAATACCATATTTAAGTAAGCAATTATTTAAAAATTTTTAAAAACATTTGAAGAGTTTTAAATTCCAAATACTTCACAACATGTTAATATTTTTGAATAACTTCTTCTGATATTCTTAGAAGTGTCCCCCTCACGACTAAGTGCGTGAAATTGATATTACGAATGATACTTTTATTTTTACAATTTTTTTCGTGTTGGACACCATAAAAAAACTTTAAAAAAAAGCAGCTATAACTAAATTTGATGATTTTTATTAAAAGAAAAATTATTGTTTTATATTATTATACAAAACAA
>BMAV01008846.1:25643-48220 GCA_019973955.1 Trichonephila inaurata madagascariensis | reverse complement strand
GCGGCGTTGTTGGTTGGTCGCTGGCCTTCTGCATCCAAGGTTTCAGGTTCGGCTCCGGCCCAAGTCGGTGGATTTTTATAATGCAGAAAATCCGCAGCATCCATGTCGTATGATTATGCGGCATATAAAAAATCCCTTGAGTATCCGTTGGGCTTGGATGCTCTCGGCAAAATTAAATTCCTAAGAACGGATTTGCCTCTGTGGAGCTCAGGTGCCTTTCTCTGTGGAGGAAACTGAGTGTAAAAATTACATGTGGCAATTGTGGTATCGCCTATATGGTGCCGCACTAAAAAAGGATAGCAGCTCCTAGGGAATGTACTAGGTCTGCAAAGGTAGAAATATCAATCCGCAGCCCCATTAGAGAAAAAAAAGTCACAAGATAAGAGTTTAGCAAAATATATATCAGAAATATAAATTTGAAAAGTTGGATATTATAAATGTTAATCTAAATGCAGTAGTTTCGTGGTTGGTTTCTCTCAATGAGGTCTTCTTTAGTGAAACAATCATTCATTGTTTTAGGTTAGTTACACAAAGACAACAAATATCATCAACAAAAATTAAGTAGTAAGAACATGGATGGTTTTTCATAGCGACCAAATTCCTTCCTCACTTGGCCAGTACTGATGTTGAATGATCGCTGGAGAGCCCTTCTGTTAGAGACAGTCATAGTTATTGATATAAAAGTGGTTACTTGTTTAATTTCTTGTACGTTGTAACTCGACGATTTAGTACATTTTAGCATGAATATTACTGTTTCATTGTGTTTCTATACTTAATATTATAATTCTTAGATAATTTTTTTTGTAATTTGTTATACATATTAGAACGAGGGTTATTAATTTCAAAACCATGTTAACCAGTTTTTCATGCTCAAAAGATGTCAGTTGTTCTTTCTTATAATTCCTTTTGATAAATTCATTATATTTGATAGAAAAGGTATTTAAGTATTTTTCCATGTACTCTCTCTCTCTCTCTCTCTTTCTCTCTCTCAAAATAAACGAGCTATTTTCATGTTTCATTTTACATGAGCAAGTGTAGGTATATTTTAAAATTTCTTTTTCTATTTAAGAAAAAAATAATTACCCTTAAAAAATTTTTTTTACCATCTACCATTAAAAATGTTAATTTCTACAGTTTGATTTTTACTGAGTATTTAAAATGTGCTTTATAAATTAGTATTATTATTTTATTATTAAAGATTTTATATTCAATATTTAAATGTTTGAAATCCTTATCTCCTATAATATATAAAAATATTTTTAAAAATTATTTTTAAATATTAAAAAATTTGTGTGTTTCTAAATAACAAAATATAATTTTTGAGTTTTTCTACTATTCTTTTTTATATTTTTTCTAATATTTTGATGAAATGAATGACGCACAAACAATATTCCAAGAAAAAAAATTCACTTTATTCAAACCATCAATATGTAATTCATGTTTTTTTTTTTTTTTTTTTAGCATACGTACTTTTTAACATTTTAATCTTTGAAAGAATAACTTTAAGGTCTTTTACTGACATTGTAACTTATTAGAATATATTTCTTTCTTTCAAGTAAACATACAACTCTTTGAAACTAATAAGTTACTCTTTTTTTATTCGGAAGAAAATATGCTATCAAATTACAATTTGTACAAAGTAAGAGTTGAAATTTGTAGACAAGAAATTGTCTACAAATTTCAACCCTTACTAGTATGCCCAATAGGATGGAGTGTTTATCTTTCAAGAAATCCAGAATGGTTTTATCAGTTGGATGGTGTCGTACCAGACATGATTTTAAAGTTTTTACGACAGGTAGCATCTTTAGCTCGCATTTTGTTTTTCTTTTAATCATTTTCATTGTTTCTTTTCTTTCAGTTCCTAATGTTAGTTCACACTCTCCGTATATATATATATATACAGTCAGTCACAAAAGTCTACATACACCCCCCCCCCCCCCAATACACACAGATCTAGCACGATACTTATATTTTCGAAAATACAACTTTATTTTCGTAATTATCTTAGACAATAATTCATATCTAATAAAGAAAATTATGAACATATTCATTAAAATATATCAAAAATAAACAAAATATGAAATTATATAGTCACGAAAGTCTACATACAGGGACAGAACAACACAATTTTCAATAATTAATAAGCAAAAATGTAATGTTAATATTTTGTAGGACCTCTTTTTGAAGCAATAAATGCCTGCATTCGGTTTAGCATTGACATAACAAGAATCTTCGTCTTCTTAGGTGTAATTTGGGCCCAGGCATTCCAGAGTTTCCTTGCTGGTTATTGCTTGTTGCCGAACTCTTCTATCAACTTCCTCCCTGAGGTGTTCGATGAGATTAAGGTTCGGCGACTGTGACGGTGAATGCAGTTGTTTAGGCGTGAGGTAGAGCAGCCATTTTTTAACAATCTTAGCTGTGTGCTTCGGATCGTTGTCTTGTTGAAAGACAAAGTTGCTCCCAAGTCCTAATTTTTGGACCGATGGGTGTAGATTGCTTTGCAGAATCTTTAAGTATCCAAATTTATTCATGTTGCCATCAATGAACACCAAATTATCCACTCCAGTTGCCGGCATTGCGCCCCAAACCATTACACTACCTCCGCCGTGTTTTACAGTTGGAGTCAAATTCTCGGGGTTCATTGCTGTGTTTTTTTTTCTCCAGACTTTTCCGCGGCCATCACTTCCAAACATGTTGAATTTGCTCTCATCAGTGAATACAACTGTTTTCCAAAAGTCAAAATCCTTGTCAACGTGTGCAGAAGCAAAATCAAGTTTCTTCTGTTGGTTCACAGATAAGATGAATGGTTTCTTTCTGGAAACTGCCATTGTAACCGCCTGATCGAAGAATTCTACGAACAGTTTCTGGATGTACTTTCTTTCCACTTACTGTTGCAATTTGATCCGCAAATTTTGGAGCACTAATTTTCGGATTTTTCTTCACTTTTCTTACTATGGCTCTTGCATCACGATCACTAAGCTTGTGTGAACGACCTCATCGAGATTTGTTGAGCACATTTCCACGCATAACGTAATTTCTATAGATTGTTTGCACAGTTGACCGAGATTTTTTTACAATTTTGGTAATTTCGGAATAAGATTTATTTTCACCATTCAACTTTACGATCAGATTTCGAAGTTCTAAAGATGTTTCCTTTCCCTGCCTCATTTTGTTCAGATTAAAATGTTGAAAAATCGCGGAAAATGAAGATTAGAATATAGAACAATACGTGTCACCTCAAACTAAGGTGATCTTCGAAAAAAAATTTGTATGCAAAATTCTTACTCTATCAGCCAATCGAGTGTATGCAGACTTTTGTGACGTGACAATCGCTACACATTTCACAAAATTTCCCAGTAATTATTATTTCTGAACTTTTTTATTGTGAAAAGCATATTTTTTTGCTGAAATTTAAAGATCGATATAATTTTTCAAATTGTAACTTAATCAGTTTTAGAGATAACCCTATTTTGATAGGTGTATGTAGACTTTTGTGACTGACTGTATATATATATAGTAATATAAAATAACAGTGAAGAAGTACTAGAACCTACAGTGCTAAAGCAGGAAGAAATTGGAATTCACCAGACATAACAAATGTAGATACAAAAAAGTCTTTGGACTAAACTGGAGTATATATATATATATATATATATATATATATATCGTTCAAATTTTCAATCGTTAATGAAATACTTTTTATTCATCCATTCAAGTTTAAATTCATGTTTTTAAACTTGTAGTGGATGACACTTGATGTTCATACAATTTTTTCAAATATTAATTCATTAATTCTATTAAATTAATTAATGAATAATAACTAACAGAAATAATAGTCCAATATCATATATAAAAAGTAAAATCTTTCGTTGTGTCTTTGTAGCGCAATGGGTAGGGCGTTGAACTTCTAATCCGAAGGTCGTGGGTTCGAATCTCACCCAGGGTGGCCGGATTTCAGAGAATAATATTTCTTTTTACTATTCTATTTTATTGGAATAATTAAATTTAATGAATGAATAAATAGTAACACAAAAAACAAAAAACAAAAATAATAGTCCAACACCATATATAGTAATGAAAATGGAAAATTGCGAGGAAAATCGCTTTCTATTTTGCCACTTAATAGTGTGATTCTGTCATTAAGTATATATATTTATATTAATTGTAATTATTTTTAAAAAAAAGTAACTAAAAAACACTAAAATAAAATTTTTCTTTGTTGATCTAAGTAGAAATTGATTGCAATTTTTTTTTTCTTTCTTTTTTTTGTATTACTTGTTACTTTTTTTACATATACTTTTACTTAGAACAATTTATTGCTTTGGCTTATCTGTCCCATATAGGTTAGTTAATTTTACTCGATGTGAACATTCAGAAAAAGGAAAAAGACAATCCAATTAGGGAGTTCTATCGTATTATTAACTTCGAAGTGTTTTTAGAAGCATCACACATATAATGTTTTGCATTAGTGGAAACGGGAAAAAAGTTGCAGAAACGAAATTGAATTTTTGAATTGAAATAAGAAAGTTAATTTTTTTTTCTGTTCATTGAACAAAATCTAAAAGATTTGCAGTAAATGACAAAAATTTTAGGGGAATTCTACTACCTTTTAAGGTAGTAAAGTTGATGTGTGATGAGAAAAATCTGTGCTTTGAAAAGTCATGAAATCAAAAGAAAAATTATATAAACAAATAATATATATATATATAAAGTGAATTTCTACTTAAGTCAACAAAGAAATTTTTTATTTTATTTACTTTTTATTAAATAATTACAATTAATACAATTATATATGTTACCGTTAAAGTGTGAAATCCGTTATTTTATAGGGCTAAGTGGATAAATGGATGGATCTCGCTAAGGGGAACCTGTGGTTCAAATCTCAAAGCAGATACTCAAATACATTTCAATATATTACACATTTAAAAAAGTTTAAAACGTTGAAATAAATACAAGGAATGACCGAATGAGCAAGGAATTGGGTAAGAATGTACAATGGAGGCAGAGGTATGAGCTAAATCCGAGTGGACTAAGACAGTGTTCCGCAACCCCCGGTCCGCACAAGAAACCGTAAAATTATTTCTCTTTTATTTACTGTGGTATATTTTTCTTAGGTTTGGGCTACTTTTTATGAAAATCACTTAATATTCCTTGTTAAATCACTTTATATTCATTTTTTGGTATAGCTATGTTTTATTCAGAAGTCACGATTAAATACAATTAAATTAAAATTATTAAATCAAAACAGTCTAAAATATAAACAATCAACATCCTCTCCCTCAGTGGGCCGCGGTAAAATTAACAAATGTTGACCGGTCCGCGGTGATAAAAATGTTGCGGAGCACTGGACTAAGAGACTCAGGTGTCGACCTCCTGACAAAATGCTCCACAGGGCGGCGGCCCGGCCCCCGGGGGTCGAGTCCTTGTACTTCCAATCCAAAAAGGTAGTACTATTGATTCCCCAAATATCAACCCCATGTCATCAAAGAAAAAAATGTAACCACAGGATTAACATGGGGATTGATCTTTTAGTGTGTAAGCCCTCCAATGCCCAAAGCAAGTCATTTTTAGTAAAGAATCTATGAAAGGGGGACAGGCCAGATATTACACATAAAAATTAATTATAAAATAACTTTGAAATTGTTTATTTTTTCCTTTAATGGTCCATCATTATTTATTTCGTAGAATAATTAGTTATTTCATACAAAAAAAAACTAGGTAAAGTATGAAATATTTCATCTATTATATACTTTAACTGACTTGTCTAGTTATTTCATGAATTATTCTGTGAAATAACTGAATTATGCACTTTAACGATGACATATATATATATACATATGGCAAATGTATGTTTATGTAAGATATTATGTTTTATTATTACAATCTCTGCACTTAGTCAACACGACAACAACAACAACAACAGAATCACAATATTAGGTGGCAAAATAGAAAGTGATTTTCCTTGCAATTTTCCTTTCAATATAGGGTGTTGGACTATTATTTTTGTTTGTTACTATTATTATTATTTTACTATTTATTCATAAATTTAACGTCATTAGTCCAATAAAGCAGAATAGTAAAAAAAAACTTGCCATCCCAGGTGGGATTCGAAGTCACGACCTTCGGATTAGAAGTCCAACGTGCTATCCATTGAGCTACAGGGACAAACAAGTGATTTTCCTTTTTATATATGGAGTTGGACTATTATTTCTGTTTGTTACTATTTATTAATTAATTAAATAGAATTAATGAGAGAATTAATATTTGATAAAACTATATTAACATCAAGTGTCATCCACTACAAGTTTAAAAAAATGTATTTGAACTTGTGCGGATGAATAAAAAGTATTTTATTAACGATTAAAAATTTGAAAAGATATATATATATATATATATATATATATATATATATATATATATATTTTGTTTGAATATTAACGTCACACTGTTCAGCTACTCGAGGGCTTTGACAAATGACCACGTAATTTTGAACAATGGTCAAGTGACGTAAATGACACCTGAGTTGGCACCCCCTCTCCAATGGGAAGACGTTTCAGCTCTCGACAGATTAAATGTGCATCGCTACCCTACACTGCGGGTCTTTAGTGGTACTGGGTTCGAACTCGTGACAAGGCAAGCCACGATCCGATACCTATACCACTCGGCTACCATGGTATGAAAAACACATAGACAGTAGAAAAATCACACAATGAAGGACATATGAGTAACCGAGATTAAAAATTATAAAATGGATGCTGCAGTATTATAAACATTGCTGACTTAGGACAGATAATATATAAAATAATTTATATTAAAGTGGGGTTGAACATGTTTTTTGGCCAGCCAACCTTCCCCCTTTACATAAATAATACTGAGCAAAAACCAATTGAAAGTAATGGATAGGAATATCTAAATCCATTACAAGATAAAGGTAACTTACCTAAAAATTGCACTTAAAAATGCAGAGCCCGTGCTAAATCTGAGTGCAGTAAATAAGTTATTGCTAGATTCTGGACCCAGATATATATATAGGGAGAGTGTGAACATTTAGTAGGAATTGATTTAAATAGTAGCCAGAATATATAAATAATCAACAATTATTTATTTTGAATATGCAGATTGCTAGGTGATTACGTAGAAAACCAACGTATTCAAACGAATGACTGCACTCAACTTGACTCACTTCTTTCTACTTCATCACTTCAGCACGCTTACGCACGCAAGTGTGTGCTCTCTTACTTGCATAGATTATTTGTATGGATAATCGAGTGAAAAAAAATTGGCCACTGCTAGTATTTGATAGTTAATCACATCAGAGAACTTCCTAAGGCCAACAAGGTTTCATCTAATGTATGTGTAAGCAAAGAAATTGTCGAAACTACCAAATTCAAAAGGTCGCCTATGGAAGCCTTCTTGTATTATCACTGAGCCCTTATCATTTTTGAGGTTACACACAACGTTCGGAATCGTGGTTTTGAAAAAACGTATAAATGAATAACTTTTTTGTTTTTAGTATCTCAGCTCTGAAGTAGATTATACATATTGTTACGTAGATCCGAGGGTTCGTGGATTTTATGCAAAATAATCACAAAGAAAATAAACAGTTCTTCAAAAGCGATGCGAATTTATGAACAAAAATCCAATCCTTTAAATACAGGATTCAGCAGCAATATTCACAGAGTAAATCTCCGAAGGTCTTCACACCTTCAACAGCAATCAAACATAATAACCAGTGTTTAAAAATACACGTAAGTAAAGATTATTCACAAGCACAGCCGAGCGAATCGCTAGTCAAAACAATCCTCACTACTCGCTGGTTTAATCCAGACTCCTCGCCGTCCCGGCGAGCATCTCATTTATAGGCGCGACAGAAATTTCCAGAAATATAGCCGCTCGTGCCATTAGTGGAGAGATCCACTACTTTCTAGAAGATTCCAGAGGGTTCCGAAGCCAACATGGTCGCCAATGACGCCAAAATAGTCGCCAAATAGTCGCCAAAAATGATGCCAACTTGGCTCTACCGCCAAGATTTCGCCAAGTTCTCATTGAATCGCCATTATAACGTAAAGGGCGGCATTGTTTGTGTGAATGGTACAATTTTAACATGAAATAAACATAACATAGAGCAATATAAATGCCTTAAACACTCAAATATACAAATTATTTACACTATTTAGACAAAATTCGTAACAATATAAAATTGTTCTACAAAAATTATTCAAATGCAATTTTTTGAAGAAAAGTGAAAAAAGAATGACATATTTTCAAAAAAAAATTCCTTTTATAAAAAATACTTCTATGATAATGATATTATTTTTGATAAATTTACTTTATTTTTTGGAATAACAATCAATTAAAATAGTAATGGGTTTTTTTTTTTGTTAAGATTTCTCTGCTCTGATACGCACACATACATTATAAAATATGAATAATTCCACTTCTAAACTATATACTTCAAAAGTCATCGACCAGTCTCTATACATACTCCTTAGCTACATACAAGCAAAATACTATTACGGGAGCATTTTTCACAAAAGGAGAATGCTTTGAAAATAAGTCATTTCTCTCATTTTTTTTGCCAAAAAATTACATTTTAATAACTTTTCTTGTGTGTGTAGTAATGTTTCTTAAAACAATTTTATATGTTTATTCTAAATCAGCTGACAATAAAAATAAAAAATAAATATTCATTTATGCGCTTTTTTATAATCACGATTCCGGTCAACATCCACTTTTATTTACTTTTCTTTCATTTTTTTTTTTTTTCGTTTGATCATTTTCCAATAACATATTTCTCCAGATTCTGTTTAATGCAAGCAATACGCCTCATAATTTTGTACAATACTTAGATCAGTGCTTCTCAAACTTTCACTATTTGTGACCTAATATTCAATCATAATTTTCATCACATCCCCTCCATACAATAACAATGAATTGAATTCAATAATACTATATCAATTATACAACTTTAACCTCCAGCATGTATAAATGTCTCGTTCAGCCAAAGCGTTTATTGCCCCAAACGTATATATGCCTTTTTCCCAAGTACGAGGGGGTGCCAGCTCAGGTGTCATCCACGTCACTTGACCATGGTTCAAAATTACGTGGTCCGTCGCCAAAAGCCCTCGTGTAGCTGAACAGTGCGACGTTAATATTCAATCAATTAATCAATTCCCAAGTACGATCTTTTATGTGCACTGCTATCCATAAAATTATTCCGAAGGCCTTGGAATGCAATTTAAAGATCTTGACAATGTTTGTGAAGGATTTACTTATATATTTCTGAGAACTTGCATATTTATATTCCTTTCCTCCCCCACCCCCAATACATCACATACGTCCAACCCCCGTGGAAAACGTTGTCATTGCGGAGCGAATCGCGTAACTTTTAATTCACAGTTAAGGAATTAATTATAAACCGACAAATTATCAAGATAAGTGCTAATTTCTGTACATAATTGTATATACGACAAGCCCATGGGATCAGTGGTAATTATTAAACTCCATTGTTAACTTGGTATCACTAAATTAGTTATAAAATGCATTGTGCCGTACTGATATATTATATCAGTGTAAATGTGTATTTTATTTTTTATCACGTCAGAATGTATTTTGTTTGTTTACTTTTAGTAAATTAATATTTTTTTTAAAAAATAATCTTTTGTTTTGACTTTTCAATATACTTGCGCCCCCCTAGGAAGGCACCCCACAGTTTAAGAAACGCTGACTTAAAGGAATATGAAACCTGAAAAACTACTTCTCACTCTCCACATCTACACCACGCCAAACATGCATCAGTCTTGGACACATGCAGTTTTTAGTTCGATATTATGAGACTCGAACCGTACGCCAATTAACATCTAGCACACAAAATTTGTTAAAAATCTTTATGCGCAACTTTTTTCTAAATATAATTGTAAGACGCGACTTCTGTGATGAACTTTCAGGTAGTTTGGAAGTTACTCACACATGTCATATTAGATATTAAAAAAAATTATTTAATGTAATGTTCTATGTATACATGTACGAAACTGAGATTCAATATTAATTTAATGGATAAATATCTGTTAACTACTATAGCTTCAATGTATTCTGTTAACTACTATAGTTTCAACGTATTCTGTTAACTACTATAGTTTCAACGTATTCTGTTAACTACTATAGCAAGTGTTTTTCCTAGATATACAATCATTATAATGAATTAATATTATGTTGATTATATACATAAATGATAAATGTGTGATTAATTATTTCTTGTTAATTTTTATCTATAGATATATTTAATAGTGCTATAAACTATTTCATAAAAATAAATTTAAAAAATTGATAAGATTTCTTTACTTTTTAAATAGTAAAAACAATTAGTTTATTTCATTTACCACCTTAGATCCACCACAATTCATTTCCTAAACTTTTTTCAAAACACTCAAAGGTTTCAAAGATTTCTTGTTGAACCCTTTATTCTAAAGCAGTGATATGAAAAGAATAAGGTTTTGTACCCAATAACTTTCTTATATAAGCTACCGTAATATTTTAAAGCGGTGAACAACAAGCGCATCGTCTGACACTTACACCAAACACCCCACCGAGTTGCTTTTAGACAGGGGATTTAAGCAAATCTCCATCAAATTCCATAAAGTCAGAACCGACAAAGCAGAACTTACTCGGAAGGGGTGGACACACTTCTTAAAGGACCGGAAGCAGTAACCCTCGTCGCGAAAAAGTGCTTTCTTTGGAACCTTAGGAAGCCCTTTTCCCGTTCAAGAGCCACTAGGGGGCATGTAAGTACAATTTTACCCCCCTTTTTACGTGGTCAAAAAGACTTTGTTGAAAAAGGAATAGAAGCTCAACCCACAATTGATATGAATTTGAAGGGGTGGACTTGCACACACCTCACATATAAAGGAAGAAGATGCATTATTTTCTTCTATATAAATGTGAGGTCCTTTCAAACAGTCAATATTTTTCTTTATGCTGAATAGTAAGCAAGTTCCCTGGCACAAATATTTATCCGAGAGCCATTTTAGGAAGGAACTTGAGACTTGTACTTGCCCTCTTATAAAGAAAATAAGATTATTTTGATAAAAACTGAACACGGTGCAATTATTAATCACTAACATATGCATAATAGCAAGTAATAAATTAAAGTCTGCGATTGACCAATTATCACATGTGTGGGGTTTATGGTAGTTTGAATTACATACATAAAAAAATACTTAAAAGCTTGCTACAATATCAACTTCCGTCGGTTGTTAGAAAATTCACATTTTGTTAACTGTGTATGTGTGTAATACACTAAATTATCATAATTTCAACAGTGATAAACAATAGGTAAGAAAATAGCAAGATATTACAGGGCGAAGTATTTAGAATAACCATAATAAAATAGCAAATACTTAAAATTAGAGTATACGTATGCACCATATATACGTATTAAGGTAGGGTACCATATGTAATTATAAATGCGCATATTTGGAGATAAATTAGTTAAAAATACATCAGAACAAGAAGTAAATATGTAAAATGAAATAGAGAGAAAAGAAAAACTAAATAAGAAAAATAAATGCACAGCTTAGCAAGTCAAAATGCAATTTCGTACTGAGAAACCAATAAACAGATGGTTCATATTATTTCAGTTACTCTCTAATTTTTTTTAACCCGTTTTATCCCAATTTATTTATTTTATTCAAATTTGAACAGAATTATATTTTCTGAGAGAAGTTAGTTAAATCTAAACAAACTAAATGTAACAAAATTTTAAAATTTTTTATATTTTATGTAAGAAATCTGACCCATCTTCTAAATAGAGGACACTGGGATAAAGGGGATAAAATTTGCACTTTCAGGTTTTAGTGTTCTCTTCAATGATAAAAAGCTATTTACGAGTACAAAATTTTATTTTATTTCAATAATACTTTCTTGTTTGCAAAATATTTTACTTTTCAGTTAAATTTCCCTCTAATTTTGATGGAAAGGTCCAAATCAAGCCTGACAAAGCGTTTTGTCACATTTGCCGTAGTATGTTTTTGGTTTTGCTTAGCAGTCCTCTCTTTGACAACGACGTTGTTTTTCTTGCTTTAGTAAAAAAATGGCCACAACACTATCTTATTTTGCACCAGAAGGTACAGCCAAGATACTAGGTCTACCTTTTGTTCTTATCACAGTTTTTTTTAGATAAACGGTTGTTACAGCTCTTTTGAACTCCTTCAGGTCGCGGTAGCCGAGTGGTATAGGTATCGGATCGTGGCTTGCCTTGTCACGAGTTCGAGCCCAGTACCACTCAAGACCCGCCGTGTAGGGCAGCGATGCACGTTAAATCTGTCGAGAGCTGAAATGTCCTCCCGTTGGTGTGGTGTGGTAGTTAGGAGAGGGGTGCCAGCTCAGGTGTCGTCCACGTCACTTGACCATGGTTCAAAATTACGTGGTCCGTCGTCAAAAGCCCTCGTGTAGCTGAACAGTGCGACGTTAATATTCAATCAATCAATCTGAACTCCTTCAAGTTTAGGACTTGATCTTTGTTCATAATTTTGTGAATTATCCATGCGTTTACGATAGTCATATCCAGTGAGCGTATAAAAAGTGGTCAGTACCACTTTTTCCCACGAATTTTAGAGGAATGAAGTCCAGCTAACCAGTTGTGGGGATCCACATCGCCCATATGTCTGTTGTAAGAATTTATTAAATTTGGCATCTTCACGTTAACTTAATCTTTGTGTGTGTGTCCTCATACTCTCCTCCAAACTTCATAAAATTCTTATTGAGCATGGCAAATAAATGTTTTACTTTGAAGGATCGATCCTGGATATGCTGATTTACAGTTCCAGTGTCTACAAAGTGTAAATAAGATTTCAACTTTTGGGAGCAATTTCGTGGCACCAGGGTAGTTCCAAGGTCTCAGCATCTGACCAATAATCACGTTCACAGGTATTTGAATCATAACCAGCTAGAAGCGAAATTCCAATAAAAACATGTATTTCATCAGCAGTGGTCAAGAAATCCTGTTCGTTTGTTACATCTGCTGTATATCGCGTAGTTTCTTTTGCATTGAGATCGTAAGCTTCTCTGAAATAAATTTGCTCAGAAACAAACTGCTTCACAGAAACCTTTACACTGACATAATTAAACAGGGATGAAACACTAGAAGCGAAATTATTATTATTATTCTTTTTTACTCTTCGTTATAGAGAGAGAAAGAACGCGTCAATTGCATATGTATCATCCCTCTGTCCTCTATTTAGAGGACAGTTAAAAATAAATTTGCAAAAACTTACCTAAGAACAATATCGCTCTAATTAACAACCAGAATCGTAACGAAAGAGTAGTATCACATAAAAAATGCTCAGCCATGTGTTCAAAGTAAACTGAAAAAGAATTCTACAGCCCCAAAGAGATGATACAAACTGCGCCCACAAATGCGATGAATAAGCAAAATATCCAGAGGAAGGAGGAGGCGGTGAGACACAGTACTCACGTTGTGGAAGAAGGTAATACATATCCCTACATGTTCCAACTGTCAAAATATTCGCAACATACAAATAATGATTTCCACATGATATTTTTCAGCTGTCCTCTAAGTGTTGTTGTTGTAGCTCATTCCACCTGGCTGACATAGTCAGGTCGAGGCCCACGAAATTCATCGTGGCAATGGGCTAGATGTACGCTTGTCGCTTAGCCTTGAGCACCATACAGGTGACAGTACGATTTAGCTCGGTGAAATTCCCGAAAAGACGATAGAACATTACGATAGATGGCGCCACTATCTATCTCCACCTCCACAATTTAGGCATGGAACTGAAGTGGAGGGAAATTTTCTCCAGTTCCCTGCAATCGTGATTCAGCCCACAAGACTTTCGGACCCACTGATTTAACAAGCACGTACTCCGTGTGTACTCAGAGGGTATTTGGTGGTACGGGCATCAAACTCAAGCCTGTCCTCTAAGTAGGACAGTGGGATATAAAATGGGTTTAATACTACACCACTTAGGCATGACCACCATCGGTATGGTACGCGCAAATCAATACAGTTCAGAAGCAGGAACGTCTTAAGGCATGAGCCAACTGGCCCAGTGCTTCGACCTCCGTAGGGGCCTCGTTTCATTCTCGACTCTGTCTTAATAAGATCATGATTCGGATAATTTTAATGTCAAATATTATTACCGTAAATATTCTCCTAAGAACCGGGAATTTCAAACTATATGTCAACTGGCAAATGTGGTCATAGGTCAAGCTTGTTTGTGTCTAGATTTTTGAGATTCAGAGTCGTGCTTAGTTGTTTGTTTCAAATTGCAGTTTTAACGAGTATTTAACAATGCCTTCTATAAAATGTCTACTTTTAAAAACCTCAGGTAGAGCCCAGTTTTGTATGGGGACAAAGAGCTTCAAAAAGTCTTAAGACGTCTATATTCAGAAGCACAATAAAAAGAGTTACAATGATTTTAAACAGCATTAATCGCTGTTACGTTGACAAGTTCAAAATAAAACACTCCAAATATTTTCTGCACATGTCGTTAGAATTACATAAGGGCAAGTTGAGGATTCTACTAAACCGAATATGTGCAAGTGTTTCGTGAGGTAATCACATGTCCAATTTTAATTTCAAAGAAAGCGACATCAAATTCCCATTCCTTTCGACCTGACTTTCTGAAAAGATCTAGATGATAAGGGAGCTCCCAGAAAGAGTCTTTTATAATAAAAAAAAACAGAAGATGGTTAAATTGAATTACATGAAATTTGCTAATCTGCAAAATACAGTATAATATATGTCTATTTAGAAACTTAGTAAATTTGTGTGTAATTCTATTTATAACCATAATCTGTCTTTTGATTAAAAGCTTTTCTTTGCAGGAGAAAGCCCTTACATCCAATTACTTTTAAACAGTAACACAAAAGTGGTTCACTATGTCGTCAATATCTTCTTGAGAAATTACATGATATTCTACGGTTGTCTCTTTTTATGAATAAAATTTTTTATAATTTTAATTTTATTAGATATTTTACTATCCATTTGTCTCTTTTTTATTTAAATATATTATTAGTAATAAAGTCATTTTAAATGTAAAAAATAGGTGGTCAACCGGATTCTATGATTTTATTAATGAGCTTCACTAATATAGTGGTAACTGTGACAATTTGAATATTATTAAAATGATGTCTTAAGATATACGACGTACACAAATGCTTTAGATATCTAACAGAAATATATTTGTTGAAAGCAGATTAATAGAGATTTAAATAAATGCATTGCACAATTTGAAATTAAATATGGGCCTTTAAATAAGTCAAATAATATATTTTGCTGGATATATGAAATGAAATTTTAAAACTAATTGTAGGAAGTCTCTTATAAAGATATTAAACAAAAAAATTACAGACATGCGGAAAAATTCCTTTCAGTTTAAGTTGATAAATTGCCTGGAAATTTTGTCATTATTTGTTAATACTTATTGTGTTATTTGTATTATTCTTATAAGACTTTTCAGAACATAATATTTCTTTTCATATAAAGCTATGTTATAGGGAAATTAAAAATCGTATTACGGCTTTTTATTAAAGCAAAATTATGTATACATCGACTAAAAGTTACACACAGTTCCAAAGGAATCTAATTAAATTTCGTACACTAAGTGATGGTTTTAAGACTTACATTACATCATCCTCTTGATTGGCTCAACAACCCCGGGTGGGCTTCGACCTTCCCCAGAACATTTTCCCAAGCAGTTCTCCTTGTCGTCAGTTCCTGCCAGTTCCATACCCTTATGGTCCTGAAATCAGCGTTTGGAGTCCATCCATCAGTCTTGGTCATCATCTAGTTTTACTACCATATAGGTATATGATTGAATATCTTATATGTTGGGCTACTACACTGGCTATCATAAATTAAGGAAAAATCACAAAAATGACGATAACTTAAAGAATTATCTGTAGAATATTTAATGAAACTTATACACATTATGCAACACATAGAAGGGTATAAAATAACATAAAGAGAAATCACCAAGAATTTGGGAGTTATAGAAATTAGCTTATGAATACAATGAACAAATCAGATGTGTCAGTTTGGTACAGGAAAAGTACATTTAATATGATCTATGATCCCCTCTAAAACCAATACAGCACATGCAGCGATGTGTGATGCTCTCAAATATACGGTCTATTCATTTTGTAAGAAGTACGATCCACATTGGTCTTCCAATACAGTTGAAAGAGTGGCTGAGGTCCTAGGAAGAGGGTTGAGAACAGCTATACGTCATTCTAGAGCATCCCAACCATGTTCGATAGGGTTAAGGTCCGGTGATCAAGCTGATCACTGCATGCGCTGAATTGTTTCATGCTCAAGATAAATATCCACGATGCGAGTCCTTTGTGGTCTCGTATTATCATCCTGTTGCCCGAAAGCATCACCTTTTACCCGGTATAAGGGCGCATATAAGCATCCAGGATACCATTTCTATAAGTGTGAGCATTCCACGGAAAAACACATGGCGGTCTGTGCGTCCACCCAAAAAAGATACCACCCCAAACACTGACACTGCCTGATCCACATACATCTCTTTCGTGGATGTGTCATGAATGAAGAAGAGTTCCAGATGATTTCCAAATGAAAATACCCCTACTATTGCTTTCGAGGCTAAGCCTGGACTCATCCGTAAGGAGAACAGCCTTCTATTGATCGCACGTCCTGTGAACATGTTGACGTGCCCACTGCAAAAGTTTCCGCCTATGGCATGACATGAGTGGGACACAAAAGACCCCGTTCGTGAAGCCTTCGACGCAAAGGTGATTTTAATACTAGTCTTCCGGAGCTGACAGTGAAGGAGAATCTGAGTTCAGTCAGAGTTGTGACACTATTCTTTCGTGCGCATAATGAGAAAAAATGTCATCGACACTCGTGGTAGCGCGTGATTGTCCTTGGATGAACCTCCTGGATGCCTAATCCGAGGTTAAAAATTGTTGCCAAACCATAGGACTCAAATTCAGCCATTTAGCCACTTACAGCTGACTTTGTCCTGCCTCTAGTCTTCCAATAGCTTGCTATCATAGTTTTTCCGTCAAATGATGCCTGGAGAGGTCATTGTTACTATATCACTATACCAGATTTCTAATTTCATACACACAACGACAATTGCAGTCTTGCTCTGAGACATCCATTTCTATATTCCTCGCAAATGACGAATTCTGACTGCATCACCACAATTTTCCATAATGTAATATCATTCAGCTTCTTTTACCGACCAACATATTTAAATTTCATTGAGATTGGCTTATTTTTGGGCCCGATATCGCTATTTTTGTTATTTTCCCTTAATTTATTACAACCCTTGTAGTACCCAAGCGGCAAATATACCCTGCAAATCTACTTCTACTTAATTTAATGAATTTTAATTTTGGTTTTTCTTCTATCAAAATCATCCATTTTAATTCTACCAAAAATGGTTCTAAGGATCTTTCTCTCACAAATGGTAATATTGGCCTCTTATTTCTTTCAGAGTCCAAGTCTTAGAAGCATAGGTCAGGACTGGACGCATGATAGTTTTATTTTGAACTAATGTTGTATCTTTCTTCATGTAAGATGCTCTGAAGAAGGTTCGAAGACCGTTTAAACATCTATTTGTCGACAGTATTCTCTTTTTAACTTCAACATCAATATTATTATCAGAGTCAATAATAAAGCCTTGATAACAAAAGTTTTGAAATGTTTCAAATCTATGTGTATCAACATCAAGGAATGGTAATATTGTATTATCTTTAGTAGAAACCATATATATCTCATTTTTTTCTACATTTACATTAATTTTAAATTTCTTAGCCGACTTTTCGAATGCTACAAATGCGTCCTTTAGGTCTTTCTCAGTTCTTGCAATTATATCTATATTATCCGTATATGCACAAGCAACTGAATTAATTTATTAAAGATATTCCCCTCTGTGTACATTCCAGATTTTTGGATAATGTATTTCAGGGCAAAGTTGGAAAAAAGACGAGATAATACATCTGTTTGTCTTAATCAGTTTTGAACTTAGAAACAGCTAGACAATTTTTCTTAAATTTTAACACATGCCATTGAATTATTCATAAAAAGTTGAGTTAGATGAATTAATTTATCAGTTATGCCCAGTTTGATCATAGTGTATATTAACTCAGATTGATTAATACTGTCATATGCTGACTTAAAATCAATAAATAAGTGGTATATACACTAACTCCATATTCTTTAATTTTTTATAATATTAGTCTTAAATTAAAAATCTGTATACCTTTCGGAAACTACATTGATAATCTTCAATTATTCTTTTAACCATAGGTGATAATTTCTCAAATAATAAAATTAGAGAATACTTTATACGTAGAATTGAGTAGACTAATTCCTCTATGATTATAAAATATAACAACTGACTATCTCTATACATGTATTGGACAGTAACATTAAGTTATCCAAAGGAATACTCCCGTCATTCCATATTGAACAAATATTATACACAGATTCAACAAGATTTTCACCAACCTCTTTGAAAAGCTCTGCTTGTATTTGATCAGGTTTTTCTACTGTTCCATTTGTAACATCTTGATCCCGTTATTTTACTTCGTAACATGGTAGCATCAAGGATCGCACAGCTAATTACCAAAAAGACATTTTTTGACGGTAGATCCAAAATTAATATGTCACAGTTGACAATTTTTCGCGATAGAAAAGTTAAATTTCAGTTCAGGTATTTCAACCATTGCACCACCAACTGCAGCACTCCGTCTTTCACTAGAGGAAAGTTAATCGCCCTGAGTCCTTGAGGTGTGGCTACCCTTACAAAATCAACCAAGCATCTTTGAAAAGCACTAAACTTTAAAGTAAGTCATTTCGTAAATGAAAAAAGATTGAGAGTCCTATCAACTTCCGAGCCGACCCCTTAAACTACCTAGGCGGGTCACTTTCACGTCCCCAATCACCTCTCATTGACGCGCGTAACAGATCTGCATCCGACTCTCCTCGCTTTAGTCTTACTCCATTGGTGCTTGAGGACAACGGACCGGCCCTTCTGGTCCCCACTCCGAAACGGTATCGTGTTCACCATCTGGAGGCTATAACTTGTCTTGTCACAATTATACTGAGAGTGCATCTTTGTGTCGATCGGCCAACATTAATCCCCATTCAAGTTGTTTGCGTCCCAGATGTGCAAGGGAAACCCAAACAATTGATACTATTTCATGAAACTTTCTTTCTATAGAGCGTTATCGCTTACGATCGTCTGTATGTCGTCGAAAGAAAAGGTGTGGCGACAGTTCGTATATGTTATGCCCTAGGCAAAAGGAAAGAATAGCCAGACCCTTTTTGGAGATACAATGTTACACCTGGACAACTTGATCCCCTATATGTCAGTCTTGACCAGTATTGTTGGGTAGAGTTCTTCTAATGAGCAGACTCAAACATTCTTTAATTTTTCTTAAAGCCTTAAACACCTCCATGTGGCTTGTTTACTCAATCAGGGTCTCTGCAACTTACATTAATACTACTCTGATCAATATTATTACAACTCATTTTACAAAGTATTATTATCTCAAAGATAAAGCTATTATAAATATAAAAATCTCAGTAATTATTTATATGACAAATAAATTTATTGTATACGTAGCTATGATTTTGAAGATATACTTAACTCAGTATAGTACGTGCGATATTTTTAAGATTCTATCAGAAAATTACAATAATTATGATCTAAATAATGCAAAATTCTGCATTGATTTAACTCTTCAAGAAAATTATATATATATATTTGATTGGTAAATAACGTTAGCAAATTAAAGGAGTATCACAACGTGGACTCGCTAGCCATAGTTACGCTAATTTTTAATTTTATGAAAAAGTTATGTTTCATTTTTCGTCATATTCATTTATTTAGATATATAGTTGGCTTAATAGTTTTCGTGAAAATAGTAAGTATATAATTAATATTTATTTTTTTTATCGCAATTACCCCCTTCAGCTTTATTAAACTTAACAAAAATTTATAATTCCTACTCTTCCTACCTAGATTTTAAAATACATATTACAAAGTCAATAATAATATTTTTGATACAAATAGTTCTTAATTTTAATAATAGCAACGTTTCATTTTGGAATAGTCTGGTTGTTCTATGATTCACAGATTTTTGCTTGTTTCTTTTCATAAATCTGCTACACCCGCAAGGTCCTCTTTTGAAGTTATTTATGCTCTTTTGTTGTTCTTTAAATTTCGCTTATAAGCGAAATTTTATAGTCAAATTGACTTTTATTTTCTTTGTTGCTCCGTTATCCACTTTTCAAGGTCATCTTCTAGATTTGGCACCTTTATAGTACCACTTCTTTTGGATCATTTCTGTTCTAATATATTTTTATGTTCCTGTTTTCTTACCAGTGTTTTCTCAGCACGGGAAATTAAACATAAAATCATAGCTTCTATATATCATCTAATCTCCAATTTTAAAAAATTTTACTTCTTACTATCCAACAAATACTAATGCCGAAGTTAATGGAATCTGTGCAGAAGCCGACTACAGAAGGAAGAAATAAAGAACTGAGAAAGGCATGGACTGTGAGTCGATTGAAGGTGAATTCTCTGTTTTCTAGAAACTTCCTTTTTCTTTGGAAAGGCAAGTGTAGACTTTGTATTTTAAGCTCTTATTACATTCATGGGCAAAAAAATTAGCGCACCAAAAAATAATTGCAGGATCGTAACGAAACCTGGCATAAAGGTACATGTCCGATAGATATGCAAATAATTAGAAATTCAGCGTGATTGCACATTACGTATAGCCGGTAGAGGGCGTTTAACGTCGTTCTCCGTGGAGTATAAAACAGGTAACCAAAGCTTGTTTGAGTGTGCGGAATCGTTTACAAAGGAATAGCTGAGTTAGACATGCCATTACACCATTTTCGAAGACAATATGAGCAGCTGCCGCAGTTTGAGGGGAAGGGAGAATCATTGGCATGATGGAAGCTGGGTGGTCAGCTAGGCGAGTACCTCGTCAATTAACCGATCTGATTGTGTTGTGAGGAGGTGTTGGAACCAGTGAATCCGAGAGATGTCATTTACATGAAAACCAGGCTCAAGACGCCCTCAACAGACCAGTCGTCGAGAAATCCCCCACATCGTAATAAATGCATGCGTACAGACAACTGCTTTATCGGCAGCCATTCAGGCACAGGTAGCACTTTCAGCAGGAGCTCCTGTTTCTTCTCGAACCATACGAAGGCGCCTGGCTGAAGGACATTTGGGATTGCGGTGTCCATTACTTGTGCTGCCCTTGACGCCCACCCATCGACGACTCAATTTGGAGTGGTGCCGCACACGAGGAAACTGGACTGCAACGCAACGGAATGGAACCAGGTCGTCTTTAGCAACGAATCCTGATTCAATCTCAGCAGTGATGACAATCGTGTTCGTGTGTGGAGACCCCGTGGTGAACGCCTCAATCCTGCCTTTGCTTTACAGTGACACACCGCTCCCATAGCTGGTGTGATGCTATGGGGTGCCATTACCCACAATACACGGTCACCTCTAGAACTGATCCGTGGCACCATGACAGCCCAGCGGTGTGTCCATGATATCCTGCAACCACATGTGTTGCCACTCATGCAACGGCTCCCAGAAGTCCTTTTTCAACGAGACAATGCTGAACCTCACACAGCAAGGTTGTCACAAGACTGTCTCCGCACTGTTTCTACCCTTCCTTGTCCTGCCCGATCCCCAGATTTGTCTCCAATTGAGCTTATCTGGGATCATTTGGGATGTTGAGGTGGGCATCCCACGAGTTTGAACGAACTAGAGCAGTGCTTCTCAAAGTTTCAATACTTGCGGCCTAATTTTCAATCATAATTTTCTTCGCCCCCCCCATATAATAACAATGCATTGAATGCAATAATATAATGTACTTTGACGCTAAAACTACAATACTATCTTAATTATAAGCCATTCAAATTATCAAGATAAATATTAAATTTTGTATATGTTACTTTCAAATAATAGATATTTTAAGTACCGTAAAATCCGGCGTATAACGCGCACTTTTAACTCAAAAAATAAGATCGAAATTTAAGGGTGCGCGTTATACGCCGGGTATAAAAATGAAGGCTTTAAAAATTAAAAATGTTGACCAAAGAAGAAAATTAGATTTTAACATATATCGAAATACAGTTTATTTAAAAGAAATGATACTCCTTATGAACTTAAAGGGTTGTAGTACTATAAGTACATATATATATATATATACTATTTTTTTCAAAAGCTTGGAATAATAACTTGAATATATTGTTGCAAAATGTAAGATTATTAAGCACGTACATTTCAGGACTTTTCGTAAAACAGGAGGGCGCGTTATACGGCGAATATACCTAAAAGTTGAAAATTTCAGCTTTAAAGTATGGGTGCGCGTTATACGCCGGATTTTACGGTAAGTCATTTTTAAGTAATAGTTATTTTAGGTAAATTACATTGAGTTGGAGGGAAAGTTTTGTCATATTTTAAATAGGCAGGCGATTTTTCTTGTAAATAAAAAAAACAAAAAACATCTGGCTAGTGAGTCATTCGGATTTTTTTTTTTTTTTTATA
>BMAV01008846.1:13217-25543 GCA_019973955.1 Trichonephila inaurata madagascariensis | reverse complement strand
TTTTTTTTTTTTTTTTTTGTATGAATTCCAAAAAGGAAAGTCACCCACGGTATCCACCTGACATTGTATCATCTGATTATTACCTGTTCAGATCTCTGCAAAATTATCTAACGGGAAAAGAATTCAAGACTTTTGAAAGAGTTTCTAAGGCAGTTGCTGACTATTTTAACTCCAAGGACGAGAACTTCTACGGAACAAGAATTCACAGGTAACCTGAAAGATGGCAACAAGTTGTAACAAATAATGGAGCATATATAATTGATTAATATTAAACACATATTTAGAAAAATGAATACAAATATTTTCTTTAAAATACGACAGAACTTTCTCTCCAACCCGATATATACTTTTAAGTAATAAGAAAAGTATTATGTTCCTTTTCTAATTTTTAAATTGGAACAGATAACAATAAAGGTGCGACGTGTATATATTTTATGTCAGAATGAGAGAGAGAGAGAGAGAATTACGTTTTACTTAATTTACTTAAATTTTTATAATAATCTTTTATTCTCGACTTTTTGATATTCTCGCGCCCCCCTCGTAAGGCTATCAAGCCCCCCTAGTGGGGCGCGCCCCACAGTTTGAGAAACACTGAATTAGAGGCAAGGTTACAGCAAATATGGAACGAAATGTCTCAAGACATCATACTGAACTTGTATGTTTCAATGCCCGATCGTGTCGCATCGTATATTTGGGATATATATAGAGGGAGTTCATAACAGAGTATCAAATCCTCCGTTCTTTTGATTTTTCTCTGAAATAAATGATCCTTTTTCTTTGATTTCTAATCATTTACTTATATCAAAGTAGTCATTACGTATGTAAAATTTCGTTTCATTTTGACGACTCTTTCTTGGTGCGCTAATTTTTTTTGTCCATGAGTGTATTTTTAAATCTAACTATGTATGATTTTGTTATGTGTGTGTCAAAAGCAACTGTAATAGAAAATGACAAGGGATTGTGGGTTATATATGGAGTATTCCATCGGGTTGAAAAAAAAGAAACTGGTAGATTTTAAGATCCAGCTAAAATACTATTGTAATACTTTTGAGACGAAGCATTTTTCAACGAAAGGTATCTGTAGTTAGCAAATTGCTATGATCCGGGCTGAAAGGGAAAAAAGACGTCAGAGTTCGTTATTGTTTGTCCATGTTTGGATAGAAGCTTAGTGTATCTATACAATAGAAAGGGGAAAGGAGATAATGGTCCTTCAGGAAGATTTTTCAAGGAACAAAGACTATAGAGGCTATTCAATAGGCCTATTTGAATGAGGGAAAATGCAATTGTTCTGAGATTTCACTTAAAATGGATAAGGCCAACAGGTTCCTTCAGGGGAAAGAATATACAGCACAAAATTGTAGAAAGCAGATGGGTGGTCCGTGAAAGCAACGTCAAGGTGAATCCAAGCAATTTTCTACGACATGCGCTGCGTTTCTTTCGAAATTTATGGTAACTAATTTAGAGTTATACTGTTAATATTTCAGAACACAACATTTTTGTAAGTAGATGTTGAATATTACTGAATAGAACCTTTAGGTATCCGACTCCGTTCGGAACCGTGATTTTAAAAAAGCGCATAAATGGATAATTTTCATGACATTTAGTGTCACTTAGATTAGACTATATGTATAAAAATTATTTTAAGGACATTTTGACAAAAAAAATTATTTAAATACAATATTTTGGCAAAAAATTAATTTAGAATAACCTTTTTTCAAAATGTTCTCCTTTTATAAGAAATGGTTATAAAACAGTAATATTTCGCGCGCGCGCGCGCTTATATAAAGTAAAGACTTTTCCAGAGAGTCTGAACTAGGATTTTTGAAAAATTCACATTATTTTCAGAGTTACAACCCATTGAAATAATTACCGGCGTTTTTTTCTTAAAACTTCTCCCCTCTATTGTCGCAAATCATGGATAAACCCACTTCTAAGTTATATATTTCAAAAATTCTAGTTGAGCCTCTGCACAGAGATCTGAGCTATATACAGGCAAAATATTATTGTAAAAGAAGCATCTTTCACAAAAGGAGAGTATTTTGAAAATGGGTCCTTCTATGTTCATTTTTTTGTCAAAATATTACACTTAAATAATTTTTTATTGTAATACTATTCTTAAAATAATTTTATATACATTTTCTAATCTAAGTGACAGTAAATATCTTAAATATTATCCATTTATACGCTTTTGCAAAATCCCGTTTCCGAACGTAGTTGGATACCTTAATAACATTAAAATGAAAAACCTCCCTATTATCCAAAGAATTAATATTTTCGATCCATAATTTGTTAGGTAATCTGTAGTGTCTTATTTTATTATTGGTAGTTTTAATAGAGTCTAAGAGAAATCAAATTGAAAGGTAAACTTAGTTATAAATACTATTTTTAACAAAAATAATTAGGTCGTATTGTTTTTATAATAATGTTAATATATATTTTTACATAGTTTGGGATTCGAGGATTTTATGCAATCAGAGTTGCAAAGAATAAGACTGTTCTTTATGACCGGTGTGAATTTATTTTCAGAAAATAATCCTTGAAATACAGGATACACAGAAAAATTTGCAGAATAAATCTCAGAAATTCTTAAAACCTTCAATAGCGCTCAGACTCAACTAGCATTGTCTAATATACAAGTGTGTTAGAGATTATTCACAAGCACTCTCTCGTCCTACTCAACAGCTGAGCTAATCGCTATTCAACTCTTCACGGTCAAGTCAATTTTACTCTGCAACGGTTAAAACAATATTAATTCAGTATCAGAGAGTGACTCCCTATTTATAAGTCTCAAGGATCTTTCGAGAAAGATCAGCTTACATTATAGATAGTGATATTAGTATATTTATCCACTAATTTCCAGAAGAATCCATAGGTCACCAAAAATTGTGCCAACTTGGCTCTATCGGTAACATTTTGCCAAGTTTCCATTGAATCGCCATCATAATGTAAGGAACGGTATTGCTTGCGAATATTACAATTTGTAACATAAAATAAATACAACATAGAGTAGTATAAATGTATACATCCAAATATAAATTATTTGCACAAAATTCGTAACAATATAAATTCGTTAAACTATCGCTAGATGATTCACTTGTGTAGATCTTTTATTTATTCATATATATTTCCATTAAAACTAACATAACTTCCTTTGAGAACTAGATTCATTAGAATGTGTTATAATCTAAAAATTTTATGACAATGCTTAGACAATTATTATGATAATTTTGAATCGTTTTTTTTTATTATGTCGACAATATCTATTAAATTAAATGTATCCTCAAAATCATAACTATGGATACAAAAAATTTCTTGCCTTTAAAAAAAAAAATTCTATTCCTATAATAGTTTCATCTTTGAAAAATTATCTATAATATTCTGTAAAATAAATTGTAATAATTTACCAGGAACAGAGTATAATGCAAGTTTTAAAACCATTAGTTAACTCTGTAAAATGCAAAAAAGTTCTTATGAAATTTAAGAGTTAAAAAATATGTGAAAATTCCACAAATCTATATTCATCCGCAATATTTTGTATAGTTTTATTAACAATAGCTTTGAGAGTAAAAACATACTTATAGGAAATACTCAATATCAATAAACAATCTCGTCTTAGCTCAAAATTTTTAATAAAATCAACTTTTTATATTAAACTGTAACTTTTTCGCGGCACGGAATAACAGTTCAAAATCATCATCATTATCAACACCGTTGGTTCAACAACCACGGATGGACCTTGACTTTCTACAGAACATTTTTCTAAGCAATTCTCCTTGTCACCAGTCCCTGCTAGCTGCCCCTATGATATTGATATCGGCGTTAAGGGAGTCCAGCCGTCAAAGTCTTGGTCGTTCTCTAGCTCTACAACCCATAGGTTTATGTTTGAAGGTCTCATATGTTGGGCTAGTAGTATCCAAGAGGTAAATATACCCTTCAAATCTAATTCTTAATTTGAAGAATTTTATTACAACAATATCCTTCTAATTTCTGCAAATTTAAGGACATGTTCCTCTACAAAAATCACCTTCCTCAATTCCACTGAAAATGGTTCACAGAATCTTTCTCTCACAAATGGCAATATAGGCTTCTTTTGTTTCTTTGAAAGTATCTGTCTCAGTGAGTGAGTGAATATTAACGTCGCCACGAGGCTGTGACCTTGACCCAAGATCCCAGGAATGCAGCATTGATTCAAAATATAAAATTGTATAGGTTTTGAAAAATGTTCAAAAATGCAAGGTCTCATCTTTGGCCGAGTATGGAAACAATACACACACCTGACCTTACAAAAAGGGTTCGTTTACCTCTAACTGTCACTGTATACATTCACTGTAACAAAAGGATTTCCCCGATACAAGTTCTTTTCTGTCACCCCTCTCTTTCAAAGTGAGATACTTTAAATTCCACAGCGTATAGAAATACACAACAGATTTGACAGTGCGTAGCCCTTGAGATAATGAGCAGCTTCATCTTTCAATTCAATACCTTTCAAATCAATTCTTTAAATTTTCTTTTTACACCTGACCCTTTTTTAGAGAGTTAATACTTTTCTTGAGGAACCATGCGAGAAATATGCACCTTAAGTCAGAGTTTCTCTAACTGTGGGGCACGCCCCCTTGGGAGGCGTGATAACTGTACGAGAGGGGCATGAGCATATTGAGAAGTTGAAAACAAAAGATTATTTTTTAAAAATTATTAATTTCCTGAAAGTAAACAAATAGAATACTTTCTACAAATAGAATACTTCTACGGTCTTTGGGTCGAAAGTCCACCATTCCCATATCATGCTCCATTTGATTTTGTCGATTTTCAGGAACAAAAAACAGTAAAAAAAATCATTCAATAATTAATTAGCATTAATTAATAAAAATAATTAATGATAAATTAAATTTTATGTACTATATACATAGGATTATAATCAATTGGAAAAAAATTAAGGGCTTTGACCCGAGGACCGAGGACTCCTCCCTTGTGAGTACCATTGACTTCGAGTAAGGGACAAATAGGGCACTTCAGCTAACACCCCACTTTCAAAACTTCTACACCCCTCCAATGTAAAAGCTTGAAGTATTTGAAGCTTGGCAGACTAAACGAACATCAACCCTTCTGCATGGTGAGACTTTAGTGGCATCTGTCCTCCAAATACAGATAAATAGATGTATAAAACCGGCCATGAATTCGTCAGCAAATTTCTAAACTAAATAATGAAGGTTAAAACCATTATCATCTCATTTTCCTCTTTTGGTTTATGTATACCTATAGCCCTTCAGAGAGGGCTGTGGTAGCCCAGTGGTTAAGGTATCGGATCTTGTCAGGCATGTCAAGCCCAGTACCACTAAAGACCAGCTGTGTAGGGGAGCGATGCACGTCAAATCTGTCGAGAGCTCAAACATCCTCCCGTTGGTGTGTTAGTTAGGTGATGGGGTGCCAGTTCAGGTGCCGTCCTCATCACTTGACCATGGTTCAAAATGACGAGGTCAGTTGATAAAGGCCCTCGTGTGGTTGAGTGCTGCGACGTTAATATTCACTCACTCACTCTCTCAATCAGTCCCCTCCAAGCTCCTTTCCGTCTTCCTGTAATGTGTATTACAGTTTCGACAGTAGGTTTTTTTTTTAAAGTTTGGTACTAAAGAAGCTGTTGAATGTACCTGATGATTTTTTTCTTGCAAAAATTTATAGTAGGTGTCCTCTCATTGTAATTAATGTTAAAAAGTTCTAAGAGACCTACTTTTATTTAAGGTATCCGACTGGGTTCGGAGACTATTTTCTAAAATATTACTTAAATAATTATTTAATTGTTATTTTTTAATTAAGTATGTTGCAAAACTATGAAAATACAGCAAGAAGAATTTTTTGAAAGCTTCTTTTTCAAAATATTGAGAAATTTGTACCAAAATATTACAAAAAATTGCTCTTTTGCTAACAACTCTAAAAAAATATATATCACAAAAATAAATAAAATGTTTACAGGAATACAATTCCTTAAGGTTTATATATATATAACTCTGCTTTATATTAAAAAAAAGCTCAAATTCTACTGTAAAATTATGAAATANTTGAGAAATTTGTACCAAAATATTACAAAAAATTGCTCTTTTGCTAACAACTCTAAAAAAATATATATCACAAAAATAAATAAAATGTTTACAGGAATACAATTCCTTAAGGTTTATATATATATAACTCTGCTTTATATTTAAAAAAAAGCTCAAATTCTACTGTAAAATTATGAAATACTGGTGTTCGAAATGAAAAACCCAGAATTTTCTTAAGAAACTTTTTTTTTTCATATAAAATTACACATTAAAAAATAACTTAACTGAAAAATTACCCTTAGCTTTTAGCAGATAGCATTTATTATAATACAAAGAACAAATTCAATAAATTTCACAAGAATATCTCTCATTTACTTTAAGAAATATCACTCTTACTGTTAACCATTTTATGTTCAAAAATAACATTCTTCAGAAAATTCAAAATAAAGTTTATATTTGCAATAAAACTTTTTAAAGATTTAGAAAGTTATTAAAACTCTCCAGATTTGTATGTTGTGCCTTCCTGAACCTCATACTTCAAACTTTTGCATTTTTGATAGGCCTTTCTCTCTTTTACGAGACCTTTTCTTATTTGGTTTAGAATGCCTCGTAAAATCAACAATTCTCGTTTTGTCGAGGTACCAAGAATATCCTTTCATTTCGGAACATAATTTCATTCCTAACTTTTGAAGTAGAGGTAATGGACCAGCAAATTCAGAATTAAAAAGTATTATTGCGTCAATTTTATCACTCAAAGCGAGAAAATTTGTAAACTAAAAATAACGTCTATTATCATTTCCCTCGCCCCCCCCCCGTTTTTTTTTTGTTTTAAACAGTTTTTATGTTTTAATCCTTTTGCGTTTGACATATCTTAATCAATACTAATTTTTTCATTTAAAGTCAAAATTGATTAAAAAACATACAAAAAAAGCACTTTATAAAACAATCATCAGACCTACATGTACATTTGGATCTGAAACAGACTAAATCACAGATTTAATAACTAGCCATCTTGGAGCGAAAAGTTCTTACTTATATCTTTGGTACTGTGAATGGACTTCGAACATAACGACATAATTTTGAATTATATTTTTATGTTGATCGGGTTCTACGATTTTATACAAATCAGTCGCAAGGAGTAAGACAGTTCTTAAGAGCGATAAGAATTTATTGTCGAGAAAACAATCCTTGAAATACAGTATTCAACTGTGTAATATTCGCAGAATAAATCTCAGAAGGTCTTCACACCTTCAACAACACTCAAACGCAATTATCAGTGTTTAAATTACACGTATGTAAAAGATTATTCATAAGCACCGCTCGTCCGAGCTAATCGGTAATCACGGTAAAAGCAAGTCTACTAATCGCTGGTCGAAACAAGACTAACTTTCGACGAGCATCTTTCAATTTATAAGTCTCGCGGATAATTCGAGAAAGATCCGCTTGCGTCATAGGTCTTGAAATTAGTGTTTTAATCCAGTATTTTCTAGAAGAATCCATTGGGACCCGAACTCGTCTACATGGTCGCCAAGTCACCAACTTGGTCACCAACAATGATGCGAACTTGGCGAAATCTTGGCGATAGAGCCAACTTGGCTCTATCGCCAAGATTTCGCCAAGTTCCCATTGAATCCCCATATAACGTAAGGGATGGTGTTGCTTGCGAATATTACAATTTTAACATAAATTAAATATAACATAGAGTAATTTAAATGCATTACACACCAATTACAAATTATTTATACTGTTTTATACAAAATTCGTAACAATGTAAACTATTTAAGGAAGCAGATGTCATTAAATCCATCAAGACTTGTCGTTTGAGGTTGCCGTATGGACTCCTCATCGTTGATGCTCAGAATCTGCAATTACAAACCTATTGGAATTAGGACTAGGGGTAGGCTCAACTTGAGATGGTTGATTGTGGGGAGGAGAGACGATTTTAAAGTTTTATGAGTGACTAACTTGAAAACTGTTGCTAAATTGAGATCGAAATGTAAGAGGATTTTTTAGAGATTCTTGGCCCACCCAGAGCTGTTGTATCAATAGGAGTATTTCTTCATCCTTTGAAAGGGCAACTTCACACACACATTATAGAGTTCTTATATTTTCTTTGAATTTACAATCACGTTAAGAAAAACTTTTTATTTTTGCTCTTTCCCCATAACTTTGAGTTATTAAAAACAGCCAGAATATATTGTTTGTGTCGTGTTGTCAGGTCGAGTCTCAGTATGATTAAAAAGAGATTAGTCGAATTTTTTTTTTTTTTTTTTTTTTGTCGTTGTTGTTGTTGCAATTTACGAATTAAAAAAAATTTAGCACGTCACATAATATTTCCATTCAACAAGGATATTTCAAGTGAAAATTTGCATACACATTTACACATTAAAACATTTTAATACACTTTAAAAGTTTAAATTTGCTTTAAAAAGTTTGGAAATTTTTAAAACTGCACTCTTTTTGTATTGCTTTAAAATTAAATTTGAAAATATTTTATGCTATATATTCTCAAGAATGAATTGGAGTGGGTGAATATTAACGTCGCACTATTCAGCTACTCGAAGGCTTTCGGTGACGGACCTCGAAGTTAAGAAACATATCCAAGTGACGAGGACGACACCTGATCTGGGGCACCCTCTCTCCTAACTACCACAGCGCACCTATGGGAGGATGTTTGAGCTCTCGACAGATTAAACGGGCATCACTCCACTTAACGGAGGGTCTTCACCGGTAGCCAAAATTGCCAAAGAACAGTAATAATTAACTGTGGGAAACCGCCATCAATTCTAGATTTTGAGTGCGACGGAAATAATGGACGGAGAAATAAATTCTGCTACCTTACTCTTCCCCTCCCCCCCTTCTTTTTTGCCACTGAGATGGATATCAATAAGCGAGACAAATTAATGAATTCATCAGAACTGAACATTTTGTTCGTTACTTCGAGGTTATCCTTTATATCGGGGTCCAAGCAAAATTCACATTTTTTACACTTACTTTTTGAAAATTCTATAATAAGCAACTACACAAAAATATCCATAGAGAGAAATAACACACTTTTAGCTTAGCACTTAAAAATAGTATTAGGAAATTACTACGCACCAGTTATGTAATTGAAAATTTTAAAATACTGTCTTATAGATTTTTCTCAATTTTTTTTAATTTAAGAAAGAGTTCTTTTTCGACTGTGTCCAGAGAAGAAAATACAGCGTCATCTACATTCTGCTGCATAAGATATGTTTTCAAATATTCCAAACAATTTAAAGCATTAGAAAATGAAACAGATAGGAGTATCATTATCAATTTCTGAATCAGACTCAACTTTCCTCAACTTCAGTTGCCCAGATAGGCAGTCCATCATCAAAAGTAACATAATTGTTAAAATCATAAAATATCCCCTGCATTGTGAAATAAGATGAGATAAGAAAGGAATTTCTTGTTCTATTCAAATTTCATACGATATAAGTTACACTAATGATTCATTTGTCAAACAATAGTCTGCGCCCTTTCCCGTCAAAATTCGCTGCTAGCAAGAAAAATCTTTTTTTGTTCCGGAAAAAAGTATGTGTCATTTGAAAAAAAATCCAGATTTTTCTAATACATACTATTAAAAGAAATTTCAGCCGTTGAAATAACTCGTTAATTTGGGGTTCATTATTCATTAAATAGAGGTTTTGCCTTCATTTTAATTCAGGAAAGAGAAAAATTCGTTAAATAGCGAAATTCGTTAAATAGGAGTTTGGTAAATCTGGGTCCGACTGTATATTAAATCTTCTAATTATAAAATCTTAACTTCTAAAACTATACATATATTTTTTTTAAAAAAAAAAAAAATTGGTATTTCTGTTTTATTTGACAGTTTCGCGGGCTAACCCCCACTGATTTAAACAACTGTTCTTTTAAAATGTACAAACTTTTTAGTAACGGGGTTTCTAATTGTTGTTGAAGCGAAATAAAAATTTTGTACATCTAAATCGATGCTTTATTTAAGACTAAAAATATTATTCATTGTTTCGAGAACTTCCAACTTTTTATGTCTTATATAAATACATAAAACTATCTCAAGAAATTTATAGTTATATTAAGAATTAATATTCATGAAATTATAACAGTGGCGCACACAAGGGGGGGGGTCCTAGTGGTCCGGACACCCCCCAAAATTCTTAATTTTTTTCCGATTGATTATAATTCTAAGTATATAGAACTCAAAAAATTTAATTAAGTATTGTTATTAATAATTAATTTTATTAATTAATGTTATTTATTTATTTAATAATTAGTTTTTCCTGTTTTTCTGTTCCCGCAAATCATCAAAATCAAAAGGAGCATGATACAAGAATGATGGCGGTTGAGCCTTGAAAAATTCCTGTGTGTCCTCTACTGAATTATAATCATATTTATGAAGTAAGATTTTTTTTTCTCTAAAGAGGAAATACACAAACCTTGTAATCAAATAATTTTTCAAAAAATAATACTTATAGTTTATAAAAAATAAAGTTTACTTAAAATAAAAAAAAATAAAATAAAAAAAAAATTGCTGGGAGTCTTAACAATTCACTTTGGGAAAGCAATCATTATTAGTTTTATTCTAATTGAACTATGACTAATAATAAGGTTACCAACCATTCTCCTTTGACGAGGACAGTCTCACTTTTATAGGTTCGGTCCTTCCTCGAAAAGTGTCCTCCTTTTTAATATTTTAAAACCGATCTGTTAATCTCTGTATTCAGAGATGAACCAAACATATTTCCAATGTTAAAGACTGGTCTGAGACAAATATCATAGGCAATAACAGTTTTCAAAGGTGTTTTTTTGACTTCATCGCAAATAAAGTAGGTAAATATAGAAAATTGTGTTGAGTTTTTATCGAAAGAAATGCCTGATATTAAAATCGATGACAATGGTCTGTTTGAAGAAGAAAGACTACTGAATGCATATTTAAATTCTAATAAATTAGAACAATTGGAAAATCAACATGCTGAAATTGATAAAAGATAGGTGAAAATATTTAAACCATTTCAAAAATGAACACATTCCATACAAAAATTTAATTATTCTTGATGAATTTACTTTGTGCTGCCCTGGCAGCAGTTGAAAGAGTTCTTTTCAGTTGGTAATGATTTTTGGACAAGTGAGAAATCAAGATTAAATGTTAATGTATTAGCTAAGTGCTCACCGTAAAATTCAATATGAAGGATATTTTTTGCTCCGAAATTTCCAATATATTAGAAAATGATAAGTCGACAAAAAAAAAATCATTCAATGGAAAAATACTTGTTAAAGTAAATAATTAAAAGAGTAATTAGCGTATTTTTGTTTGAATTAATTTGAATTAATAAAATGTTTCATACATTTACGTTGTAATTTTTTCTTAAATTTTTCGTCCTCTTTTTCATTGTAAAAAAACTGGTCTCCTTACTAATAACAATTAGGTTCATTCAGCTTTTTTTTTAAGTATTTTTCTTCACTTAATAACTTACCTTAAAGTTGATAATATATATTTTTTCTCTTTCACAAATGAATGAATCCTGCTTGTAAAAACAATTGCACGCTGAGCATCATAGTCAGGGTAGCAGATGTTGGAAGATTTCAAATCACAATGGTACTTTTCTTGCTGGATCATTCCATGTGGTCCAGGAAATAAATATATTATCTTCCAAAACGCAACATCCTCCATTTTACTTTACCAAAAGAAAACAGAAACAATAAGCAATTTAAGTAGGTTTATTAAATAAGAAACTGATCTTTGTGACAAAAATAAAAATAAAATAAAGAAGGTGTTTGTGTGGTCGTTGCCCGAAGCGACGTTAACAATACCATAGTTGTGGGTCCTCTTTACAAACCAGTAACAATTGTTGGAACATAAATCAAGCTTTGTTATAGGTAACAGGAGTCGCGACCTTCTTTTGTGTGCTGGGTGGAAAAACCATGATAATACCATTTCTTGAGGACACAAAAGTTAGTCATCTACTATCCCGTCTTTTGAATTCCAAAATCTCACAAAAAGACACTTCGAGTGTACTCTCTCCCTCTCTTCAAAAACATTTCTCCACGTGGTTTAGTACCAGCTGTCAGATACCGTGGGGGATTTAAAGAACTTGAAATGCTTTATTTTATTGAAGAGTAGCGATAAATTCAAGGCTTCTGTTGCTATTTAAAGTTGCGAATAAAAGGAGCTATCGCTTACATAAATTGGAGATTAGAAATTTCTTAGATTCTAATAGTTTTTTAATGCTAATACTTCTGTAAGGTATACCGTATATTCCGGAGCGTAAAGTGCATTTTTAACGCAGACGA
>BMAV01008845.1:0-75387 GCA_019973955.1 Trichonephila inaurata madagascariensis | reverse complement strand
TTTGATAATCAAGCTTCATCTCTTTGCTCTCAATGCACTAAAAGGGCATTAAAGTCTCTCATTCAATTCCTACTATTAGCTCACTCTCTCTCTATATATATATTTATTTTGTTCAAATCTTCAATTGTTAATAAAAAGCTTTTACATTCATCCAATCAAGTTCAAACATATATTTTTTAAATGGTAATTGGATAACACTTCATGTTAATACAGTTTTTTTCAAATATCAATTCATAAATTAAATTAAATTACCGGTTTTGCGCGACGCAAACTTAGGTTTGTCTTCATTCTGGTAACAATGTAACTGTTAAAACAGACAAAAGTTGGCGTTGAAAACCGATTTTTCAGCCAAATTAGCTAAACCGGTTGTGCATGGTTACAACAATGCAAACAAATCATATGCTCTTTTTTCAAATCAACACAACTTTTAGTTCACTCTCTCCCTATATATATATATATATATATATATATATATATACAAATTTTCATTCGTTAATAAAATATTTTCTCATCCATTCAAAGTAGAAATTGACTTAATTTTTTTTATATATTGCTTGTTTTTAATATCTAGTTGGACTTAACTGAGAAATTCGTTGATCTGCATTCCACTGGGGATTCACGTGTGAATAAATACTCTTATTTTTGAAATTTTTTTCTAATCTACGCTGTCAAGCTTGTATTATTTCAAATAGCTGAAATTTTGAAACGTCTTAGAAATGTACAACTAAAATGAAAATATGCGTTTTAATTAATAATTATGCATGATTATCTTAATATTTATCGAGAGCATAAAAAATGTTAAATAAAAAATTAATTCCGTGAAACAGTTTCTCATTCCCTTTTTTACTGTATGAATTGTTTTTACTTTTATAACTAACAATATTATGGGGAAAATTTTATCGGGTAAATCTCGGTGTAACGGCCTTTTTTTTTTTTTTTGCATTACAAGAAAAAGAAAACATTCGATACATTACATATGAGCTAGCCATTATTTTTTCTCAAACTTATTACTACATCAAGTAGAATTATTTTTTGGCACATAAAATGCTTAATGTATCGCATTTGTAAAAAGAAAAGTATCAATAGGAAACGATTGTTATAAAAGAAAAAATATATATTTCTTCAACATATTAAGCGGGAATGAAAAGAAAGATGTATTAGGAAAATTTGGAACGAAAAAACTCTTAGCGTGAAAAGAGTTGTTTATAAGAAATTATTAGTTACTATATAACGAAGTCGCTAAATCCCAAAAAAATTCGTTAAAAGAAAAATTCGTTATATAGAGGTTCATCTTTCAACATACTTCATAAACCACATTAAGAAAAAAAAGTTTGTATTAAAATTAATAAATTTGAAAGAAAATTTCTAATTTAAGGCATACAAGTAATTTTAAAAGCATACATTACATTTTATAACTAGAACTCGTCTGAGGGTGAAAGGGGATATCGAAGATGTTTCTTGAAAAGACAATGGGTGTTAAAAGTTGTACTTGGATCAGATTCCCAGATATCTGTTGCTTTTGTCGAGTTCGACACCTAATAGAACAAGTTCAAGATTTAGTACCACCATTACATATATTAAGAGAGAATAACTTGTGAAATATCCAGAAATATACTTTAAAAATAGGGAGGGTAAAAAATTTAATCACAAGGAAAAACGTTCGTTATATAGAAAATGCACTTCGCTATAGGTAGGTTATTTTATGGAGAAAATCATGAAATGTTTTTGGTTCCAGTAAAAAGTGCGCTATATAGAAAAATTCGCAACATAGATATTCGTTACATGGAGGTTCTATTGTATTAGTTTTTATCTCGACATTCAAAGATACACGACGTGGTTACACTAGCCTTCTCATACTTTCAATATTTGTGACCCAATATTCAATCTTAATTTTCTTCGCGCCCCCCTTCCTTACAGTAACAACGTATTGAATTCAATAATACTGTACTTTGAACGCTAAAGCTACGATGTGACTTTAACCTTCTAAGTGCCACTGGTGTGTATAAATGTCTCGTTCACCCAAAGCTTTGATTGCTCCAGACGTATGTATATGTCTTTTCGAAGTACGATTTTTTCTGTGCATTTTATTCATTAAATTATTCTGCAGGCTTTGGAATGCAATAAAAGGACCTTGACAGTGTTTGCAAAGGGTTTACTTATTTCAAAAAAGGTTTTTACTTATTTATTCCTTTCCCTCCCCCAAAGCAGACATACGCGTGTCTATGTGGAAAACGGTAATTGAGGAGCAAAGCAAAAATTTTTTATGGCAGTTAAAGTTAATTAAAACTGAAAAAAATTTCAAGAAAATTTTTTTTTGTACATAATAAATATACCTTGCCTATGGAGTCACTGGAAATTATTAAACTTGTTTTATTATTTTTTAAATTAAAAAAATACATTGCCCAGTACTAATACTTTATAAGTTTTTTTTCATTTCCCAAAAATGTGAAATTTTATTTTTTTTAAATGTCAGAGGTATTTGTTTAATTTCAGTAAATTTTAAAATTTTTAAGAAAAATTTTTTGCTTGACTTTTTAAAACTCCCCCCTTGGGATTATCACGCCCCCTGGGAAGGGGGCCCCACATTTTGAGAAACCTGGGTGTCGTGATCAGGAACTCGTAGTCGAAGTGTCGTGGGTTCGAGCCCTACTGAAGATCCACCGTGTAGAGGGGGCTGATGCTCGTTAAATCATTCGAGGCTCAAAGTACTCCTGTTGATGAGGTGTGTTAGTTAGGAGAAGGAGTGCCAGCCCAGGTGTTGTCCTTGTCACTTGACTGAGGTTCAAAACTAGGTCTATCGCCAAAAGCCCTGTGTTGCTTTATAGGGAAACGTTAATATCACTCTTTCCCGGTAAGGTATTCGAGACCCCATGATAAAGCAAAACATTCAAATCACTTATTTCTGCCATACGTGTACTATAAAGTTATCTTGTAGCCATACATGGGGGAGGGGTTTATGCACCATGATTTCGAAAATTAAAATTTAATTTTCATTATTTCCAAAACTTTTTGGGAAATTTTGAAAGAAACTGTGAGTTTAGAATTTTCATAACTTTAGAAATCCAAGAACGTAAAGATGTCGGAGAGTGTTACAGTTCTCATTTTTTTCGGTGATTACTTTTAACTAATTACTAGCTGGGGTATCCGTTCTTCGCACGGGTCGATTGAAAAATTAAACAATACAGAATGAAGGATAAAGAAATATTTAACAAGTTAATTTTACTTGAATTGTGCAAATCAATCAAAAAGAGCCTTTGCGTATCTCAGCTGAACTAACGAACCATATTTGTTAAATTTTAAGTCCGTAGATATAATAGCTCATATAAAAAGAAAGAAAATTTATTTATAAAGCAACGTAACTCGCTTGTGGGTCGATTTTTGAAAACACTTTCCTAAGCTGATCTTTGCTCAGCAAAAGTAACTCATTGTTATAAATTTTGTGTAATGAAAGCTTAAGATAGTGTAAATAATTTATATCTGTGGATGTGTAATACGTTAATGTTACTTTGTTTTATTTATTTTATGTTAAAATTGTAAGGAACGGCGTTGCTTGTGAATATTACATTATAATGGCGATTCAATGGAAACACAGCGAAATGTTGACGATAGAGCCAAGTTGGCATCGTTTTTGACGACTGTGTTGGCAACTTGGCGATGGATTGAATGGTGCAGAAGTTGATATGCTATGGCGCCACATGGTGGGTAGCTGCAAAAAAGATAATAGCACAAAACCATCTCCACAAAAAAAATACATATACATGCCAATTTTCATAGTGGTCGGTTGAACGGTGTTGGAGTGATGCGATTTTCGCATATAAAAAAATCCATTTTTATATATAGAGATGACTTCATAAGAATATCAACTACTTTACTTTTGTTTCGTTTCCTTTAAAATTGAAATAAAAATTCAGTTATTAGGTTTGAGAAGCTTTGAAAAGGTATAGGTGTAATATTTTTTAACTTCAGATATTTGAGACTTATATTCACTCAACATTACGAGAACCCATTTTTTAAACTGTCAATCATTACCCACAATATTTTAAGATACGTAGGCGAACTGATTGGACGTCCGAAAAGCAGACAATTCTTACAAATTATATTAAATCGGAATATCGCTTTTTAAAAATAGATTTACACAGAAATTGATAACGTAAAATTATTAAAATTCAAAGACAACTATGCTTAATAAAAATTTAACATTACACAACTTATAACATTTGATATTAAATTTTGGTGTTACTACAGTAGATTAAACTTATAACAAACCTTTTTTTTTATACGACTGAGAAATATTTCTACCATAGTGTTCGTATGAGATGATAAATACTAATGTATTTTTAAATGCATATACTTTAAAGCTATATAAGATCAGTTTTTAAGTATATATACACATCTCTTGAGATTTAATTAAGCACTTTTTTAATAATTAGTTTGAAAGCGTTTCTAATACTTGCTTTTTAAAAACACACGTACTTCAAAAAAATTATTTAAAAAACCTGTTGAAAAAGAATTTTGTTGGAATTTTGAAATGTATGTATATAACAATATAAATACTTATAAAATATAATGGAATATTTTTTATTTCTTAAAATACAAAATTTCTAAACTTAGAAATCTAAATTTCTAAATCTAATTTATATATGCGTATATAATGAAAAATGTATGAAAAAATCGTTAAACCTAAATATAATTCGGCTAAACCTTCTTCCCTTTCCACTGCAATGCATTCGCCAAAAACACTAAGGATAGAGCAAAATAAAAATAATTCCCTTCTGCTACACTAAATGAAACATTTATACGGGTCCAGAGGGAAAAAAACTCAGAAATAACTACACATTCGATAGAGATAACAATGTTTTGTGTTGCTAACAAAACAAAAATACCGGACCAAAATAATAAAAAATAGATTCTACTAATCTTTCACAAACAGGTAATACAGTAACCATTAGAACTACTCAAGCTTTGTTATTGAATACTCCTCCTTACACAAACTCAGCCAATTAGATAAATGTTTTCTCTAACCGGAAATAACACAAAGAAAAAGAACCATGCCTCTGATTGCTGTTGACAGTCTCCACTATAAATCACCAACAGTAACAGGCACGTGATTTTTTTCTGTTTATTTTTTCCCTTTAATTGTTCGGTAGGTGGTGGATAGAGAAATAAACAGAGCGAAAAAAGACTAGAAATCCATATTTGAAGCAGAATGCTCTATACATGTCTAAAATACTTCCCATATGACTATTTTTCAATATGGTACACGGGGACACATGCATATTAAAAGCATTTTATATTTTGCAATTTTCTGATTAGAAATCTTTCACTGCTTGGTGTTTGAGTAATTAAGCTTTACCATTCTTAATAACACATCAGATGGATATCTGATACTCAGAAATTCGGAGCATTGTATATTGAAACACTCAAAGTATCGTTTTTCTACAATGATACAATGCTTGTGGGCAAAAGGGTTTTACAGGAAACGAAATTTTGTTTTGAAAAATTACCGATTTTCACTTTCTTATATTTTTTCAAATATTTTTGTTTAAAATGATATGATACGAAGAAATACGATAATTAGAATTATTTTTATACTTTTAAATGAAGCTACTCCTTGATGCGCATCAAATGAACTTTGCTAGGTGCACATGTCTTTCTCTTTGCATTAGTTCATAAAGAAGGCAAATCCGCGCATGATGTTCAAGTGGAAAAAGTAAAGTGTATTAGGTTTATCCAAAAGTGTATGAATGGACAGTATGATGTTAATAACACCATGTGGTTAGTGATTCCAAGATCAACACTTGTGGAATAAAAACTGTAAAAGTAAGCATAAATATGGCTATTGCACAGTTTAATGTGAGTCATAAAGCAAAATTAATGAACTTAAAACATTGCGATATTAAAACAAGTTATAATTGTGCGTCATACTTCAAAAAATTGGATGCACGTAGGATTCGTGTAGCACAATGAAAGCATTTTAGACCCAAAAAGGCAAAATTGTAAAAATGATGAAAAAAGAAAATTAGTTTTTGAAGGGTAGAGGGGGAAAAAAAAACTCCTGGAAATCTAAAAAAAATAAAACTCAACAAGTTACAAAGTTTTACTTTTAAAACAGTGCTTTCAAACTTTACTACCCGACCCCAATTTTCAATCATAATTTTTTCCCCCCCTTAAAAATAATAATCGCTTTGTCGCTAAAGCTACCATAGATCTTATAAACCGTAAAATTCAGAAGAAAGTATCAAATTTTGTATTTTGTTCTTTTAAGCAATATATATTTTAAGAAATTCTTTTTTTAAGTAATATATATTTTAAACCAATTACTTTTTTAAATAATGATAATTATCATGTTATTTTTTGATCTATAATTTTTTAAAAAAACAGATTGCAAAATGATATTTTTTAAAAAATTTATTTCTTCCATCATCCATTTCTAAAAGTTTAAAATGTCATTAAAAAAAATAGTCTAGTCTTATGTTGCTCTCCAGAGTAAACATAGGGTCCGGATCCCTGGAAAAGCCCTTGCTTTTTCCGCTGATTGGTTATAATTCTAAGTATATAATACGTAAAATTTAATTAAATATTTGTTATTAATGATTAATTTTATTAATTAATGCTAATTATTTATTCAATAATTAGTTTTTACTGTAAGTGTTTTGTTTCTGGAAAGTCGACAAAATCAAAATAGCATGATACAAGAATGGTGAACTCTCAACCCCGGCCCCCTTGAAAAATTCCCGGTGTGCGCCAATAAGCTGCTCTCTTTATCATATCCGTCACAATTAGCATTCTCGCGAACGTCTGCGTGAGTCTATAGGCAAACCATCCGACATCTGATCTAAACGTGTAGCGTAGCAAATGTTGGTATTTTTTACCTTTGCAGACCTAGCGCCCCCCAGGAGCTGGTATCACTTTTAGTGCGGCACCGTATAATAGGCGATACCACTAAGTCGCAAGTAATTTTGATGCCCAGTTTCCTCAGAGGGAGAGGTACCTGAGCTCTGACGATGCAAAATTGAACTTAAGAATTTCTTTTAAGAATTTTTGGCAGCTGCCAAAAGGGCACTTCAAGGGATTTTTACATGCCGAATTTACTCATACGACATAGCCGTTCATGACCAAGCGTCGATTTTCTGCATCATGAAAATCCACCGACATGGTTAGCTTGAAACCCCGCAAACTTAGGTGCAGATGCATAGCGACAAACCAACTACGCCACCCAGTCGGCATTTGCGGAATTGTAAGGGAGAATAAAACCAAGAGCAATGGGTAATGAATACAAAATGTAAAATGATTTTTTAAAATGAATGCTCATATTATAAATAGATTTAAAACGAATCCGTGTGTGTGTGTGTGTGGTGTGTGTAATTGTAATCCCTACCAAGCATTTATTATTAATGTGTTAAATAAAAAAATGTAAAAAAATACCGATAAAGAAGAATATAATTGTGTTATTTTTAATATTTAAAAACGAGAAGACTTCAAAATGTTTTAACCCTGGGGCAGACGCGCATTCGATACTAATGGTATGAAGTCGTAAAGATAGTTTTAACAATATTTTATTGTACAAATAAAATCACAATTCCAGTGAATAATTTAACGAAGAGAAAAAGGGATACTTTCTACCTTACTTTCTACCTTTCTTCATTGATAATTTGAGAAAAACTCCAATCAAAACCGAATTAAAACGTTGCTAAGGTACGCGAACTTAATAAAGGACACACACAAATCACAGAAACTCTTCACGAACGTTACAGGAATAATATCTTCGCTGGGTAAGCAAAACTGTCATATTTTGTCTCAAATTTTTGTAGTTTGTACCGCGCGCGAACGCCCGAGTTAAATGTTTAATCAATGTAAACTACGAATGCTAAAAGATCTAAAATAAATTATTTAAAAACGTTTTTCATCATGCTTTATATGTTTCCAAAATACTCATAAAAATAAATATTGGCCAAATAATCCTTCAAATTTTTTTTCTGCTTTTCGAAATGTTATATAACTCTTTCTGTATAGGCGTATTTTTCATTTACAACTTCCTCTCTAAATGAAAAATAAAGGCATAAAAGGAACGAACTAAATCTCATAGCAGTAAGTTCGATGGTCAAACAGATGAATTTGTTATCTTCCTAGAATGTTTCTCTGAGTCTGGGTTTTGTCTTTTCTCTGAAATAGTATTTTAGATTTAAAAAGAGAAAACTCAGTAAAAAGATCTCATCGTGGATTACAGCAAATCAAACAAAATGTGATGTTTTTTATTTATTTTATAAGATCAGATAGCTAATGAATGTATCGAAATGAAAGTTTTTATGTTTTGATGCAATACTCAATAAATTCTATCAGTGTAAATGTGTATTTTTAGTTTATGTCAGAAAGTATATTTTCTTACTTCATCATGTAGTAAATTAATTTTTTTAATCTTTTATTTTCGATAAGCTCACGCCCCACACTTTGAGAAACACTGCTTTAAAGCCTATTTTCTCAAAATGTAATATTTTTCACTTTATGTACCTTTTTCTCAAAAACTACTTATTATATAATCCTCAAATTTTCAGTGAGTATACTTTTAACATTTTAAGGTATCCGACTACGTTCGGAACCGTGAATTTAAAAAAACGCATAAATGGAAAATTTTTATGATATTTAGTGCCACGTAGATTATAATGCATGTATAAAATTGTTTTAAGAACATTTTTTTTGACAAAAAAAAAATGATTTAAATACAATATTTCGGCAAAAAATTAACTTAGAATAATTTTTTTCCCAAATGTTCTCTTTTGTGAAATGCTCTTATTAATAATATTTGGCCTGTATATAGCCTGTGACATCTATGTACAGAGGGCTCAACCAGAATTTTTGAAATGTTAACTTAGGTGCTTGATTCTATCCATATTTTACGACAATGAGGGGAGCAATTTTAAGAAAAAACGCCAATAATTACTTAAAATTGGTGGTAAATCAGAAAATAATGAGAATTTTTCAAAAATTCTATTTGAGCCTCTGTAGAGAGGTCTGAGCTATATACAGGCAAAATATTATTATAGAAGCATTTTTCACAAAAGAACATTTGGAAAAAAATTATTTCAAGTTAATTTTTCCCCAAAATATTGTATTTAAATTTTTTTTTTTTGCCAAAATGTCCTTAAAACAATTTTATACATGTATTCTAAGTGACGCTAAATATCAGGACAATTATCCATTTATGCGCTTTTTTAAAATCACGGTTCCGAACGTAGTCGGATACCTTAATGGAAGGAATTAGATATTTCTGGAAAACTTTTATATATATAGATAAGGTTTTTTAAATTAAATTTTAGAGAACAAAATTGGACATTTTTTAAACAATTCATAATCTTTAACAAAAAGACAACCCCCCTACGTTAAAGTTTTGTCGAAAGTATACATAGCCTAATGTAAACATTTTATCCATGAGAATTAAGTAGTTTCAGAGAAAACGGTACATAAACTTATGTAATTTAACATAGGCTCCTATGGACGTGCCGGATCCCCTTAACTTGAAAAAGAATGTTTGTAATTCTAGAAGATGTCAGCACGGTTACCAGATTGGTGACTTTACCGCTCTCGACTACAAATTTGGCGACAAATTATACCGTAACGAACGGAAGAGATGTCTCTAGAATGGATCTTTCTGGAGTATTTGTTGGTGCGAGCCATATAAAACCGGTAGAGAGCCGGAAATGCATCAGTGTACGGTATCCTCGTTTCCCACATTGTCTACATTTAGACGGAGAGAGACTTTTATCTACCTGTGTTCTCCTGCTAGTGGGACTGTCCTAGAGTTGTTTCTAGTGCGTGTTCAGCTCGTTTGTGCGTTGTTTCATTACTGTAAATAATCTGTTTTAATATTTCTTTGTGTATAAACCTGGATTTGTCTTCGTGTTGTCATTTTTTCACCCTCGTCCATTAACAAATTCGTTACTCAATTAATCATCGGCTGTTTTCACAAATGCAAAAATGTTGAATCTCAGTTGAACGTAATGTCATACGCATCTTGATATAGACGCTGCTAACTGTCCAAAAGTAAAAACATTTTCGAAGAGGGTTTTTTTTTCGAAAATGCATGCTTATTTTTTTGTACCGTTCTTAACAAGTTAGCTAGATATTTTCCATGCACCCTGTATAAAGCTAACTGCATAATTCATTTAATAAGAATTAATTCTCGGGGAAAATATTAATATTTTATTTTGAAGTTCTAAAAATATTTTCGGTAAAGAAGCATCTGTAGCGTAAATATAGTTTCGGGTCCCATTTTCCAGAGTGGCCGCGGTAGCCGAGTGGTATAGGTATCGGATCGTGGCTTGCCTTGTCACGAGTTCGAATCCAGTACCACTAAAGACCCGCCGTATAGGGCAGCGATGCACGTTAAATCTGTCGAAAGCTGAAACGTCCTCCCGTTGGTGTGGTGTGGTAATTAGGAGAGGGGGTGCCAGCTCAGGTGTCATCCACGTCACTTGACCATGGTTCAAAATTACGTGGTCCGTCGCCAAAAGCCCTCGTGTAGCTAGCTGAATAGTGCGACGTTAATAATCAATCAATCCCATTTTCCAGACTAAACATTTAAATAAATGCCACACTAATGAATACCATTCAATTGAGATGTAAGGCTTCTAAATAGTTATGTCTCCGTATTAAATTAAATCTTCTCACAAAGGTCTCTCGAGACATGTTCACAAGTCCCTTCAAAAGGGGAGAGTGATACTCGCAAACGATTATTGAACAGTTTATGGTCCGCGCAACCCTTCCGGTCAATCGACGACACACCCAGATTCAGGAAATGAGAAATGGGATCGAGACAAGAGATTCGTAATGAAGGTTTCAGATGGCCGAAGCGGTGGACCATTAGGAATAATTGATTTTTGGATCGTTTCCTCAAGCGAAATGCCTCTCCTTGTTCATAAGCGCTTTGTTTGAAAGGACAATGAAGTTATCCCATTCTTCGTGAAGAATTTTGATTACTTCAATTTTCAAGTATTTGAATACATGGACTACAAACGATCAAAAGGTTATTTTGATTGTAAGCAGACTGGGCTGATTTCATTGATGCGTCCGATTAGGAAGGGACTTTAATAGCTTTGCCTGTGTGTGTGATCCTCAAAGATACTTATCCTTAACACTGGAACGTCTGAGTTGAGTTTGGTGTTTTATGGCGAAAAGGCAGTTTTGGCTATACAGCGCCAAACATTCATAGGTCTGTGGTCTGGACGGGAAAAGGAGAAATTGGATGACAAGATGGAGGGTCGAAAATAGAGAAGGATCACTGGGGTACCCCGGGGTCGTGACACCCGAGTTTACCAAACATAGTAAACCCCTTGGGAAAAGGAAAAGATCACTAGAGAGAGGGTACTTCGGGATTGTGACACCGTACCCACCTAAAGAAGGTGAGCACCCTGAGGGGACTGGAACGTCTGGGGTTTCGATTACCTTTAACGTCCACCGGTGTCGTTTCGACATCGCAATGAAAAATATATAAAATAATTGTAATAACTAAATAATTGCAGGACTAATGTTCAGTAGGGCTTAGTTTTAAGATTTTTAATATTATTTCATGCATTTATTATATATTGACCCTTTATATCATAAACTGTCATTGATTATGTTTCGCGAAGCTTTTTGGACCACTTCTTTATCTCAAAACATTTTGAGTCGTAAATCTGCTAGGAACATATTACTATTATGCGGTATTCACTTTGGGCCATCCGTAGCGATATATATATCAGTATTTATTAAAATATTATATCTGCACGTTATGCCATGTTTCCCGGAAAATAAGATCTAATCAAAACTTAAGCCCTAGCAGGATTTTAGAATTTTCTCAATATAAACACAACTTCCAAAATATAATCTGCTTAAGACTGTTTTTTAGAGGTGACACTAAAAACCGCCTCTTGTAGAAGGGCTTGATGCACATTAAATCTGTCAAGGCTCAATGTCCACCTGTTAGTGTGGTGCGGTAGTAGGGAGAGTTTTCGTCACTTTGTGACCGAGTTCAAAATTACAAGGCCCGTTGCCAAAAGTCCTAGTGTTGTTTATAGAGTGTAACGTTAATATAACTCTCTATCTATAGGCCATTACCGAATAACCAGTTGAAGTTCACTTACAAGAAACCAGGCACATTTCATAACACATACGGTTGGTTGTGATTGACTGGAATTTCCAACATTCATTATGTCGTGAGTTGCTACGAATGATGGCAGTTGATTGGATATTACATTTAAGAGGAATAATATATTTTGATACTAGATAAAATGAATACAAAAAATGAAAAGTGCTATCCCATTTAGTACATAAGAGAATAAAGTGGAAGATCAACCAAAGGAAAAATAAATACAGTCGAAGAAAGTTAAGACTGGGGAGGACAATCGAGCCATTAAGATGATATTGGCTAAGCCATCTGGCACATGATAAAGTACAAGACCAAAACTGAAGTGGATAGACTGTGTTACGGCCTGCGTGTACAAATGGCACTGGGAGTCATCTTTTACTTACAGCTTGTATCAGTATTAATGTAGACGTTAGCCACGGAGCACAACGTACCAAACTTCACTCAATGTTGTTGGCGTGTCCTTCCGGAAGGAAAGGAAGGAAAGTTGCCAAAGCCCGAGACAGGTTGGACTTCTACACGATAGATGGTGACACCACCTATCGCCATCTCCACAATTTAGACATGAGGAGGGAAATATTCCATGTTTAGAGGGAAATATTCTCCAGCACCCTGCACTCATGGTTTTTGCTGCTACCACCCACAAGACTTTCGGCCCCTTCTAATTTAACAAGCACGTACTCCGTGTATACTCCGAGGGTATTTGGTGGCATCGGGCGCCGAATCCTTCGGTCTGGAGTCCGATGCTCTAGCCACTAGGATACCCACGGCCCAACACGTCACTCAATAAATCCTCCAGAATACAGTCCACAACCTCTTTGTTTGCATAGACAAGTTTCAAATAACTCAAAATTACCAATCCATCATTCAGACTGCTTGGCAAAGGACCATTATGGAGTCAAAACTGGAAAACCTTAGACAAGAACAGCACTGTACAGCCTATCTGTACGTATAGGGAGAAATTGCCGTTAGATTGTTGATTTTTAGCATCTATAATGGGTCGGACGATCACGGCAGACTTGCAACTTCAGGTAATCCTACAGCCAATAATGACACGATTGAGACCTGGGGATCTAGGAGGTCAAACGTGACGGAAGTGGCGGATCAGTACGCGATCCTCACCAAACGATATGCGTAAGATCTTCCTCAATCTTATGGTGAGAGGTTCGTAAGGGATCTTCATTCTGAAAGACAGCTTTACCAACAATGCTTTTCGTTTGGTAAATCAACATGCGATCACTACTGGTGCATCTGTTTCTACAACTTTTTTATACGTGATTTTCAAGCGGCTCATGACGTTTTGCTGTCCAACGCCATCTGTTGGCTATTTTTGCCCTTATCTTGGATTCAATAAAATTCCATGTCATTCGAAGCATGTGTGTCAATTTTTACATCTCAGTGAATTTTTGAATTTCAAATGTTAACGGACTTTTTGGTCACTTTGTACAGTAAAACCTGTTTATGTGTGGTTGATAGGGACCTCATAAAAAAACCGCACAAAAAATATGCGAAAATTTCATAAATACTTACATGTAACCAAAACTGTCGACATACTACAGAAAATTATTTTTTGTGGCGGAGAGGAACCGCTTGAAAAAAAGGCATGAGAATCTGTTACTTCTTTTACTTACCAACACTTTAACTATTATGCTGTTAGATACGGTCTAGTTTGATGGATTGCATTGGTGGAATGGTCCTATCTCTCCAAGCTGTGCCAAGTATACTTTAGTTGACTCTTATATATCACGAAAAAATTATTAATAGCTGAAAAAGATGAATCGGAAGTAAGAAAAGATCGCTAGGGTATTTCAGGAAAGCGTCATCAGGGAATGATAAGAAATGTACTTTTATCTAAAGAGGTTTTAGTTTCAACAAAAAGTATTCTTTAAAACAGAAGGGTAGGGAACTCGAATAAAAGTAATAAATAGTTCTTATAAATCTATATGGAAAAATACTTAAGTCAATTAAAAATACATTGGATCATTTTATCCTGGATAACTGTCATAAAGTCGTCATTTTCACGAAATTACATATATCAACCAATTAAAAACTAGGAGCTTTTTATGACATCTTGGACGATATCATGATTTTTTATCACTCCTTGCTGGAGCAACGACTCCTTAATCCGTCCACTTCTATCGTGTTAAAATACGATAAGGAGCTTGCGGCCACTGATTCCGAATAAATTTCTTTTCGTTTTGAAAAGGAAGAAAAAACAGATAAACCTTAACTTCCAAATAAATTCATTTCACTTCGAAATATATCAGGAATAATTAGTGTCGTAACATCTGCCTTTGGGACAATTTGCTAAAAGCCCGATGTCTTCGTGATAACTCGTCGTCATGGTAACAAGGAACTTAAAAATAAATTCTTTTCTGAATGACCAAACGATAAAGAGAATTGAATTAGTCACACAAAAGAAAGGGACTGAGTCATGACGGATAACACCTTCATTTTCCAATTTGTTATTATAGATCAAATATAATTTTTTTTGTTTTATTGTAAGAAAGGAAGTAAATATGGAATTATTACCTTATTCAAGCTAATAATGTTCTCAAGTTAGTCAAATGCTGGTACTGATTATACGTTGAACAACGGAAATTTAAGGAAAAAACTATTTTTTTGTTACTGATTTTTCTCAATTTTTTAAATTATTCTCCAAAGAGTATTTTTCAGACGAGACAAAGAAAAAAAATTGTTCCTTGTCTACGTTGTACAGACAGAAGACATTTTTTTTTTCAATTCCTAATAGTTCACAATCTCCCTATATCTTGTTCGACCTTTCAATCGTTAAACTAAATTTTAAAGCGCTCAATTGAGCTGAAATTTTCTAGACACGTTTATTTTGGATGTCAATACGGTAATTTAATAATAAATAAAAATTGATTATAAAGCTAATTATTCAAAGAATTACAAATACAGCCACGTGGCATCCTTTTTGACGACTTAGTAACCATTTTGGTGACTTGTGTCAAAACATGAAAATGTTTTTTTCTTACATTTTAAAAAGCTCGTTTGAGCTGCAATTTTCTATACACTATTGTTTGGGGCAAAAGTACGATAATTTAATTATAATTAATTAAAATTAATTGACTGAAACTAATTATTTCGAGTAAAACAGACAGAGCCACGTTGGCTTAATTTTTAACGGCTTGGGTTAAAACTTTAAAAGATTTTTTCTCACGGTTTAAAGCATTCAGTTGAACTGAAATTTTATATGCACGATCATTTTGGATGACAATACGATACTTTAATGATAAATAATAAAAATCAATTGCCACTTTATATTGTAAATTTGTCCTATGTACATATATATTCATATTAATTACAATTATTTAATAAAAAGTAACTGAAATGAAATTTTTTTTGTTAACCTAAGTAGGAATTGACTTATAAAAAAGTTATATTACTTGTTTTGAAGAATAAAACACGAAAAAAAAGGGGAAATGGGGGCATTTACGCACTATAGCAACCATGCTAACTTTCAAGATAGCTCATCAAATTGGCAACTTCGATTTTACACGTTTTGTAGATGCTAATTTGGCAACCATGTGCTTCGTTTCATATTTATCCACTTGCTGCCATTCTAAGCCTAACCGTTCGTTGATAGAACAAGTTCGAATACTTAAAAGAAAACTGAGACTTACCAAACTATAAAATGATAAAATTAATAATACAAAAATAAAAAAACTAATAAAAATTAGTTTTTTACCTTTAAGGTATCCGACTACGTTCGGAACCATGATTTTAAAAAAGCGCATAAATGTATAATTTTCATGATATTTAGTGTCACTTTGATTAGAATATATGAATAAAATTGTTTTAAGGACATTGTGACAAAAAAATTATTTAAATACAATATTTTGGCAAAAAATTAACTTAGAATAACCTTTATTCCAAATGTTCTCCTTTCGTAAAAATGCTTCTATTGTATTAATATTTTGCCTGTATATAGCTCAGACCTCTGTACAGAGGCTCAACTAGAATTTTTGAAATGCATAACTTGGAAGTCGGTTTATCCATGTTTTACGACAACAGAAGGGAGAAATTTCAAGAAAATACGCCGATAATTATTTCAAATGGTTTAACTCTAAAAATAATGGGAATTTTTTAAAAATCACATAGTTGAGCCTCTGTACAGAGGTCTGAGCTATAGACAGGCAAAATATTAATACAATAGAAGCATTTTTTACAAAAGGAGAACATTTGGAATAAAGGTTATTCTAATTTAATTTTTTGCCAAAATATTGTATTTAAATAATTTTTTTTTGTCATAATGTCCTTAAAACAATTTTATACATGTATTCTAATCTAAATGACACTAAACATCATGAAAATTATACATTTATGCGCTTTTTAAAATCATGTTTCCCCATGTGATGGCCTGTTTTTAAAGCATTTTTAGGGAATTTTTTTTGACGACCAGCAGAAGGATAGAGCTTTTAAATTTTTTTTTCATTCATTTATATGTATTGTAAGAGTATGTATATAAATGTTAAGTCAAAAATATATCAAACAGACCATGAGTTTTAGCGCTCTGAATACACCCACCTTAAAAAAATGGACGTCACTTTCTCCACGATTCCGGATGACTGGCTTATCTGAAATTTAAAAAATAACGGCATTTAATCTATAAGCTTAAATGAACAGAATGGACTATACTCATATGAAAATATCGAAAATTGGATTTTGGTAGACCTCTGAAGTAAAAGTTTTGAATTTTATGGGATTTTTTGTTATGGTTTTGTTATAAAAAATAGAAATAGTCTGAATTTTGGAATGATCGTTGTCCTTTTGAAGCGTATATATGTGCTGAATCTATTCTATAATTCTGAAGTTATTCGGTCAAACCGTTCTTGAGATATGATGGAGGGAAGTTTTGAGAAAAACGCGTTTAAAATTTCAAGTTTGATTAAAACAATGTAAATCTTAAATTACCCTGAATCGGCAATGCTCTTCGAAGCTAATTCAAGATAAAACAAGTTCGACGAAATATTCAATAACTATAGATATTTTCTTTTAACTTCTACAAACTTGTCTATATTTGTATGAACGTATATTGGCGTAGGAGGGTCAATTGTATCAAGCCGACTGTACACAATAGGCCCAGCCTTCGATTACCAACTCAGCGCTCCGAACAGCTGCTCTTCTAACACCTGCTTCTAACGACTTCCAATTTTAAGAAATAACTTTACCACCGTATCCTAAACATGTTAGAGAAGCAATTTATGAAGAAGAAAAATTTGATTTTCTGAACCTATGATATGGGTGAACCTATGATATGGGGCTTAAATGATTATCCTTTATTTAAAAATTATTTTGTACATTATTTTTCTGCTATGTGCTTCATACGCCTGCCAGTGTAATCTGTTTTTAGAATTCGTGCAGTTTTATTCAATGTCATCAATAATGTAGTTGTGATAATATGAAAGTACCCATATGGGTAATATAGTGCTCGAAGTACACTGCTGGCCACCGTAAATGCAAACCAAGAAAGATGAGAGATAACACAACAAAATTTATTTTGTAGATAACATGTTGACCAAGTATCAAATGATTAAATTTATAGACTTCTGTGAAGTGTGGTTCCTGCCAGAATCGGTAGCCAGAGTAGCCACCATTGTTGGAGATCACCACTGCCACACACCTCGGCATTGATTCAAAGAGACTTTGGATGTGTTTTTGGGGTACAGCAGACAAAGCAGCTTCCACACGTTGCCAAAGTTGATCTGGTGTTGCAGCTGGGGGTGTAATCTGGGTCAATCGTTGAGCAACCATGGACCACATGTTTTCTATCGGCGAGAGATCCGAAGAGCGAGCCGGCCAGGGAAGCAATTCAATCTGTTGATTGAAGAAGACCCTTTGGACAATGCCGTGCCGCGTGTGATCGCGCATTATCCTGTTGAAATATGGCTGTGACCAAGCCCTGAAGGTAAGGAAGGACAACTGGCTCCAACACCTCGGAGATGGAGCGCTGGCTGTTTAAAGTACCGGCAATGCGTACTAGAGAAGTGCCAGAGTGATATACCAGAATACCCGGTGCAGTACCAGTGTGGCGGTGCATAACGCAGCTGCTCAGCATTCTCTCTCCACGGTGTCTCCAGACTCGAATCCGACCATAGTGGTGTTGCAGACAGATGCGTGACTCGTCAGTAAAGACAACTTCATTCCATTCTTCCACCGACATCCTTCTTTCATCGCACCATTGGCGGCGGAGACGTCTGTGGTTCTGCGTCAAGGGTAGACCAAGCAATGGACGTCTTGCGGACAGACCACTCTGCTGTAAACGGAGTCGAATGGTACGCGCAGACACTGAATGATACGGTACAGACTCAATGTGCTGTTGTATGGTTCGTGATGTAATTGAGTGATCCGTCACTGCCATGCATACAGTTTGACTGTCCTCACGTGAAGTGGTGCACTGAGGTGGATGCGATCAACCACGTCGGTCCGTCATACCCTCCCGCATCCAACGGTCACATATCCGCATTACAGTTGTTTGGTTTCACCCAACACGACTACAGATTTATCTGAAAGATAATCCACAATCTCGGTAGGCCACTATCCTTCCTCTGTCGAACTCAAATACTTGATCAAAAGCTGATCGCTGTCTTCTACGAGACATAACTGATTGTTTTTTGAAAAACCCACAAGAAAAACACAATTACCGAACTTGAAATCGTCGAAATCTCCAAGCCTTAAATAGCGCTTTGAGGCGCGCGTGATGTGTGTCTGCACTGAAATTCTAATCATTTGCATATCTTACCTCCGCTAATGCATGTTGTAAATTTCATGTTATTTGCATGCTTCCTTCAGGGTGTTGCATTTACGGTGGCCAGCAGTGTACTTTTAAACGGGGTTCTTCTGGTATTTCCTCTGGTTCTATAGCATAAATTATTTCGAGGGGTAACATGGCCGGGGTATACTGATGGTTATGATCACATACTCGTGACCGGCGTGTCATGAGTTCGAGCCCTAGTTCCCCTGAAGACTCGCCGTGTAGAGGGGGTAAGGCACGTTAAATATGTCGAGGTTTAAAATTTTTCCTTGGCATGGCATGGTGTGGTAGCTTCAACAGGGGAAGCCAGGTCAGGTGTCTTCCTCGTCATTTGACCTAGGTGCAAAATTATGAGGTCCATCACTAATAACCATAGTGTTGCTCTACAGTGTAACATAAATAAACCGGTCACCATAGGTTTTATGTATCCCGTAATTCATTTTATTTTTTCATCTTTTAAAAGTTAGTTTTTAAAAAATGAGAGTTTTCTCAAAGTTTTATGAAAGTATGTGTAACAAATATTTAAATAAACAAGTATAATATAAAACGCATATCTAACATTTGAGTACATACACATTATTTTTTCCATTGTAGTACATTATTTTTAACAATTATTCTTCAGCTGAATTCCCGACTGATAAGAAACTTAAAATCGAAAGAAAAGAATTCCACATTACATTTTCTTTTCTTCGAGTGGCAACGGCTGATTACAGAAACGTGTTCTATCTGCAAATGGCGGGACATACTTTTCAATCAAGATTCTTTTGCAGACACGAAGAGGTGTTTTTCTTTTATTTCGTCCCCGATTTTAACCTAATTGCTTTTCCCCACTTAAATATCTATACAATGACCCAGCCAGATGGAATTGATAAATTATTTACACAACGCCTTTGATGGATGTGTTTGAAATATTTGACGTTAGAGGGCACTGAACTGGGACAAAACTTAATCGGTTCTATAGACAGAGGAAACGACTGAAGAAAAAGTACAATACCCTACCATGATTTAGCAAATGGATTTATATGTACATATACTACTAAATACATTAAAATCTGGTTTTTTGTGTGCTGTAGATAGGGGCAGCATAAAAAGAAATTGCACACAAAAATAAATATTCGAAAATATAAATTTATAAATACTTACATAGTTTTTGGGACGAAGGTCGGTTAGTCAGTAGCTTGTAAACGTCACGATAACCAGATATGCATGATTGAAGTTCTTTATGGAATTTTAAACTCCTTTTGGAGTTGGTATCTATTTTAAGAACATGATTTTCCAATTTGTTGGATAAATGTATCCCTCTATATATTTTAGCTGCTCTTAAAGAATGCGGTTCTTGTCCATCTTCATAATTTATCAAATTATTGATAATGCCACGTCCATTGAAAGTTTCGTTTTCAGTCGAGAGTGGGCTGCTAGTGCGGGGAGAGAAAGCAATGGGCTCAATTCATGAAGTTCAATGATAAAAACAAACACGTGTTTTCCATTGAATTCAAAACAAACATTAAACTAATTGTACTTGTTCTATTTGTAAAACTCAGATAAAATTTCAAATTTCATGTTTGGGTAAAGGTGTTTAAATGTTAAGGGGGAAAAAATTTCTTCAAAAAGATTTTTTTAAATTAAAAAGAATCATATTTTATGTTTGTCCTTTTAAATAAAATGCATTTTGTACACAAACGTACTTTCTCTTAAAATGTTTCTGCAAAGAGCAAAACTTGGCAACACCGGAGCGCGTGAACTGATTAGCTGGAAACACTAAATAGTTTTTATCGAGTGACTATGACGTCACATGAATTGAGCCCATTGAACGTGCATTGTCGAGAGGCTGTTTATAACAAATGAACAGAGTGTCTTGAAGTGTATGTATGCACATTGGCGCCACTGCGAAGTTTCCATCAAAGTCGTTGAAATTCATATACCGCATAAAAAAGATCGTACAGAAAAAATGGCAGACCCCGAAAAAAAAGGACCGCACAAAAACAGGTTCTACTGTAGTTGGAGTATGATTCTGATGCATGATTTACTTATATATCTAAAAATAGAAAAATTATATCATCGTCTGGTTCATATAAAAAATGAATGAAATCTGAACCGACGTATAACTTGCTAAACATCAGCAGCCCAATTCGCTGAGTATTTCATGTCATTGTAAAATTATACATTCCGCTTAGGTTTTTGTTATCTAAGCTCTAGCATTAAGCCTAGGATCGTATTGAAAAATATTCTTGTAGCATTCGTCTATAGATTTAAAAGGGACATATCTGGAATTTCTAAAAGATAAGTATTTTCATCATTAACGCCTTTGAAGTCCCTGCCCGTTCCATAGCCTATTTCTACAAACACCTTTTTTAGCGGATCTCTAAGAAATATGCTTGTCGAATTCCAATTGTTCAAAATAGGGAATTTTTTACTTAAAACACTCCCATAGCCCCCTCCTGCAATTTTCCTTAATGAGTCGATATCCACCAAACCCACACTCTTAGTGGATCTCTATTCAACAAAAGATACCTGCTTAGAGTAAATTTCAAATCTATTGGTCTTATAGTAGTAGATCTGGAAATTTTGTCTCTAACGCTCCGCAACCCCTCTAAGAGTCAATTTTCGAATATATTTCGAGGCCGAGAGAAAGATGGAGGGGGTGAGAGAGGTCAAGAGAGTAAGAGGGAATGGAACCAGTCTGTCATTTTTGAAATGACTTTTGTGTGCGTGACATCTATCTAAATCTAAAACAATTAAGTGTTCGTTGTGGTCATAAAATTTTGGCTTGAAGCACTAAATATTTTAACCAAAAATTTAAACACATTCATTAACATCAATAAATATTGCTTGAAAATACTGTACTTGAGATCGAAGACAATTGCCAAAACTAGAAAAGAATATCAAAGGTGCTGGCAGATAGGTTTATTGCGACAGTCGACTCGGCAGGTAAGGCCACAGCTGTTCGTGTCTGCTTTATCATTTGAAAAATTATGAATTAGTTTGTGCATGATGGTTGCATGACGTTAAATGTTATGTACCTGGCAATAAGTAGATGTTTTGATAAAAGTTTCAGGGAAAGATGTTTTAATTATGATGGATGTCTTAGTCTTTTCCTTTTTTCTGAAAATAATCGCATTAAAATTAACAAGCTGAAGATATGGGGTCTTATAGATTAAGCGACACTCTTAATTGCCTACTCTTGGTTATCATTTTTTAAAAAATATTTCCTTAATTTTAAGTTTATTATTAAATTTAAATGACACTTTTTAATTTTACTTATAACTCATTTTCCTTAATTCATTATTATAAATAACAAGGCTTTAAAGATTTCTCCATTAAGGTACTAAGTGCCATTTTTTTTCAATGTTGGAAACTTGTTAAAAAAAATCGTTAAACTTTTATACACCCATAAAGAAAAAACGTTAATTACCGCACTTTTTAGCAAGGAAAATGGTTATATTGCTTTAAAATAAAAATTAAATAAGCAGATAAATTCATTTAAGGTATAGTATTTTTTTGTACTAGAATTTTTTTAAACACATGTTTATGAAATAATTGCATTAGATTTTCGTTTTTTATTCACATTAAAAGATGCTTTGTTTTGTAAAGAATTAAAATAGATAACAATGATCTAACAGCAGACTTGCCTTCAGGATAAACAGCTATTAATTTATTAAAAATAAATATTTGCTTTTGTGTTTACAAAGCGAAAACTACAAAAATCGATTAGCGAATGACTTTGGGGGGAAATATCTCATGTTGCCAGATGCCAGTGGTATAACTAAAATGGAGCAGGTGATAATATCTCTAAATAAAAAAAAAAGTAAAGTTTTTCAAAAAAGATTTCTTTGGTGCAAGTTAACGTGGTTTAAAACTTATCAATTTATATATTGTGTCTAATTTTTTATCGAGTTTTGGTGCATGATACTTTTATGATTATTTCTATAAATAAACGTAGTTTCACTGTTGATAATCGGGTGAAGTAATAAAAATTATAATGGCATACAAAAATGAAAATCTATTCTAGATTAAGATAACAAAACTGGCAACAAAAAAAAAAGGATAGTAAATTGTATTCTCTGATTTTTATTTTTAACAGAGTTTTTTTTCATTTAATCCATATAAATTTTGAAAACAGAAAATTCGCGAAATTAGGGTTGATTGACCATTGAGAGTCTATTAGTCACTGAGGTGTGTCTCCATGGCGACATTTTAACGGAAAGAACTTTTCCTGATTTAGAATTCTTTCACGAACTCTCAATGAACTTTGTTAAAGGAAAACAACATATATACAACCAATAACTAACTTAATACAAATAACTAAAGTAAAATCTTAGACATGCAAATATAGGTACGTTTTTAATAGCTAATTATAACGGAAAGAGAAAAGGAAAAATTATTTATCAGAAAATTATTTGTTTAATAATACATAGAAGCAGAAGTCTGAAAATCCTCAAACATCTTTGTGCAGACAGCCAAATTCGAAGCATTGTTTGTGAGCTTTTCACATTTGAAGGACATACAATTAGGTAACAGTATTCAAGTTTGGATTGCATGGGAATCAATGGGAACCTCATTCTAAAAGTTATGTAATTTTCTAAATTAGAAAACATATTTAGAATTTTAAAAAATGTTAAATTTTTCTGATAACATTTTATTGAGGATTTTGTACCAGAGAAATGAGTTTCCCGAAGCCAAGTGGCTGAGCGGTAGCGTTTCGCGCTTCACACCACAGGTCAGGGTTCGAATCCCGGGCTGCGCAAAGTCGAATCAGCCATTCATCCCTCAATGCGTCAATAAATGAGTACCAAGCTTGCTTGGGAACTGAACACTGGGGTTTTCATGTCAGACTGACCATCTAACTGGAACATCTGCTCATGCACCTCAACGCCCAAGGTCACGTATACTGAAATGGACACAGTAGGCCTTGACTTCATGGGCTGTTGCGGCACTGAGTTAAATGAGTTTCTCAATTCAAAACTATATTAAAAGCGTAATATATACAAAATTATGTTCATAAGTAAATAAAATTGTATTTATTATATATGACTGAGTTTCAGATTTAATAACCAAGTGATAATGTAAAAGATTATTTTCCAACTCTTAGAAAAATTCCATGTTAGAACATTGAATGTATTTAGTTTTAAAATTGAAAAAATAACAATATAAAATTTTAAAATAAAACAATATATTTTAATAAAAATGAAAATTTTGAAATAACGCAAAGAATTTTAAATTTCCCGATCTGTATGTGCTAAAATATGAATTTTTATTAAAAAAAAATTATCAAAGCCTCTATACGAAAAATGAAAAAAAATTTCTTTTAATGCTTTAAAAATATTTTTTGTGCTAAATTCTATTGAAAATGATTTTTAATAGAAGAATGCTGCTTTTTCAAATATTTTTATTTTTTTATTTTAATGATTTTTCAAAACGTATTCACTTATATTAAATTTGATCCCAAGTGTTGGGTTCAAAATATTACATCTGATAATTATTCAAACAGCACGAATTGAAACAGAATTATCACAAAAAAATTTTTTTCACACAACACAAGTTAATTTATTCACCGCACAGTTTCTTTTACACTTCTCAATATAACTCAACAATAAAAACAACTATCTTGAAGTTTAAAAACCAACATTAACTAACAAGACAAAAATAAATAAGCCAAATTCTGCACCATATTTTCCTTTTCATCTTTCCAATAATATAAAATCATTAATTGCTTTCGCCAAATCTTATCGACAAATCGATGGATCGGTCTTCAATATCAATCAACAATACAATTAGGTCTACACCGGAAAACATAGTTTTAAAGCAGAAATGATGTAATTTTCATTGAAATTTTTGGAATATAACTTTGATAACAAGCTTCATATCAACAGCTTCTTCCAAAACACAATTATCTCCGACAGGTAGTATGTGAAATACTCTCAATCTCTGACGCTCTTTCATCGCCAATCTAGTTACGCCAAGGGATGAAATAAATGTTTAAATGGATAAATGGACTCATGTACCATTGAATTTTAACTTGATTCGTGCATTAAACTAATTTTCTAATCGTGGAGTTGTGAAATGGATGTTTTGCGGACATTTGATCTAAAGCTGTAGAGTCTGAGTTGATATGTGGAAAAGAAACTTGAAAAATTTTAATTTCTGACAAAATAAGTCCATAGAAAAGGAAATACTTCACTTAAATACAAGCACAGATTTCTACAAATTTCGGAATATATATATTTGGTTTTATTTAGAGCAGGGGTTCTTAAGATTTTAAGGGTGGCAACCTCAGTTTTTGTACAAAAACTTTGTGCGATTCCATAAGCCTTGCGTAAAGTTCAAACACGCTTAGGTACTTTTATATGTGTTTTATTTCTAGTACCAGGTGTATACATAAGTATTTTCCGGTTTAAGGTACCCGACTACGTTCGGAACCTTGATTTTAAAAATGCGCGTAAATGGATAATTTTCCTGATATTTAGTGTCACTTAGATTATAATACATGTATAAAATTGTTTTAAGGACATTGTGACAATTTTTTTTTTTTATTTAAATACAATACTTCGGCAAAAAATTAACTTAGAATAACCTTTTTTAAAATGTTCTCCTTTTGTGAAAAATGCTTCTGTTATAATAATATTTTGCCTGTGTATGGCTCAGACCTCTGTACAGGGGCTCAACTATGAATTTTGAAAAATTCACATTATTTTAAGAGTTACAACCCATTGAAATAATTATCGGGGATTTTTTCTTAAAATTTCTCCCCTCAGTTGTCGTAAAGCGTGGATAAACCCACTTCTAAGTGGTATATTTCAAAATTTCTAGTTGAGCCTCTGTAAGGAGGTCTGAGCTATAGACAGGCAAAATATTATTATAAAAGAAGCATTTTTGACAAAAGGAGAATATTTTGAAAAGGGGTCATTCTATGTTCATTTTTTGTCAAAATATTGTACTTAAATAATTTTTTATTGTAGTACTATTCTTAAAACAATTTTATATACATTTTCTAATCTAAGTGACACTAAATATCATAAATATTATCCATTTATACGCTTTTGCAAAATCACGGTTCCAAACGTAGTCGGATACCTTAACAAAGAGATGACGCCAGCGAAAAGTATGCAACGTATTAATTTGACACATACATTTTGTTCGTCTGACATTAAACTACAAATACACACAAATTGAGACCACCGAAAACTAACTTCTTTGTTTAATCGCTCAGTGGTCATGACGAATTGTGTGCCTGAAAAAGAACATATGCGACACGCATTGCTTTTCTTATTTAATCAAAACAAAAAAGCAGTTGAAAGTCATCGTTTGCTGGTAGAAACATGGGGAACATTCTCCATCGATTAGAACATGGGAGACATGGTTTCGACAATTTAAAAGTGGTGATTTCAATGTGAAAGACAGAGAGCTCTGGTAGGCCACAAAGTGCAAAAATAAGCAATTACAGGAGTTACCGGATGATGATCCAACCCAAACTCAACAGCAATTGGCAAAAGCATTGAATATGTCCGAAAAACAATTAACAGACGTTTACGAGCGACGGGAAGATCAATAAATTGAATTAATAGGTCCCACACAATTTGAACGAACATCAAATTGAAAATCGCAAAGTCACTTGTGAAATGCTGCTTCAACGCCATGAAAGAAAATAATTTTTGTGTCGAGATGTGACGAAAATTGGATTTATTTTGAAAACCCGAAGAGGAAAAGATAGCTTTCACCTGGTGAATCCGGTTCTTCAACACCAGGGCCAAATCGCTTCGGCAAGAAGACCATGCTGTGTGTATAGTGGGACCAGAATGGTATTGTATATTATGAGCTCTTGAAGCCCGGCGAGACCACGCTTTGATTGAAAGACGACCGGAATGGGTCAGAAGACATGGCAAAGTGATTTTGTTACACGATAATGCGCCGTCTCACACAGCAAAACCAGTGAAAAACACCTTGAAATCGCTTGGATGAGCATCCTTCTGCACCCGCTGTACTCCCCAGACCTGGCGCCATCTGACTTGTATCTCTTCGCATCAATGGGGCACGCGCTCGCAAAGCAGCACTTCAGCAATTTCGAAGAAGTTAGAAAAGGACTCGACGAATGGTTTGCCGCAAAAGATGAGCAGTTTTTCTGGCGTGGTATTCATAAATTACCTGAAAGATGGTCGAAATGTGTAGAAGCCAATGACCAATATTATGAATAAAAAAACAATTAGTTTCCCTTGAAAATTACGCATTTTCTTTACTCAAAAAACCGAAAGAAAACTTATGCATAGAACCTGGTATGTTGTTTTGCAATAATATAAATATCCATTATAAGTTTTTAGTTTAAATATAACAATATATAAATTTTAATTAACAAAATAAAAAAACACGTGTTATTACACGGTGAGTTACACAAACTATTATCTATTTATTAAGTGTAGTCATTTTGAATTCTCCTCTGACATCATCACCTTTTGTCAACAATGCCACATGCAAGATTAAAGTATCAATGTGGAAAGGATGTGCTTGATTATTTTTAATTATGTTAATAAATTTTCAAATAATAGTTGGCAACGTCGGATGAAGTACTTCCTCAATATTCTTTAAATTTGATCGATACTTCATTAAGAATCTAAATATACAATTAAATTATCATTATTATTAATAGAGAACTGGTTATTTTATGCAAAAGATGTATCGGAAATCCTAAAATTTTTGGCGACCTTAGCTGCAATTTACGCTATCATTCCTAGTTAAACAATTGGCCGCGGTAACCGAGTGGTATAGGTATCGGACCTTGGCTTGCCTTGTCACGAGTTCGAACTTAGTACCACTAAAGACCCGCCGTGTAGGGCAGCGATGCACGTTAAATCTGTCCAGAGCTGAAACGTCCTTCCGTTGGTGTGGTGTGGTAGTTAGGAGAGGGGGTGCCAGCTCAGGTGTCGTCTACGTCACTTGACCATGGTTCAAAATGACGTGGTCCGTCGCCAAAAGCCCTCGTGTAGCTGAACAGTGTGACGTTAATATTCAATCAATCAATCAATCCTAGTTAAACACTAAGAGGGAACGTTCAAATGACAACGAAATAGGTCTTCCCCGCGACATACCTTAACAACACTTAGGCAATTAATGATGCACCTCATACTTTTGAACCACGAATCAAGTGATGTTCGTGACACTGAGCTGGTATCCCGTTCTTCAAACTTCCACATCCAGTCAGCGTGAGATTTGACAGGTTTAACATTCATAAGCTCAATTACACAGCTTGTCGTCTGTATCCCGAGGATTTAAATCTTCATCTGGGCAAACGTGGCCTCAATTTCAGTGATTATGGTGACGCATGTCATCAGTATGTCATGAGTTCGACCCCAATGCAACTAAATTCCCGCCATGTAAGAGGAGCTGATGCATGTTAAATTTGTCTAGGCTCTAATATGTTCTCCCGTTGGTGTGGTGTGCAGATTAGAAGAGGAGAATCATTTGGTCATGGTTCAAAATGACGAGGTCCGTTGGCAATAGCTCTCGTGTGTTGCTTTTTAGTGTGACGTTATAAACACTCACTCACTCAGGAATACCTTTTGGAATAAAATCATTCCATCGGATTGGTGCAAGACATGTAGTGCCTTCTGTACTGTACGCACCTTTTTTGTGGGATGTAAGGTTAAGAACATTTCGAATTTAGAACCTTTTCATTAGAGAATTTTTAATTTCAACGCGGACCCGTAGTTTTCAACTGAAATGAAAGGAATAATTTTATGTCAAAAGGCGGGAATGTTCGTTTACCAAACGATATCATCTCTAGCGACAACCTTATAATCCTCTTTCAGAACAAAACACCATTTGACAGCGATTAAACATAAATGTATGAGATACAAGGGATATTTTCCCCTGAAATGGAGATCATTTACAAGCGTCGGCGTAGAACAGAAGGAAATCATGAAAGTAAGTAGAACATATATGATCATCAATAATCCACTTTTGAGCTTGTTGAGGTTACGGGTAAATATTGAACGTACGAATGCATGCTTTTGATCTGTCAAAGCTGTTTTGATATTCGAATTAGAATTTGATAGCGAATTATCCGATTCATTAGATCTATGAAATGAAAGGAGCAAAGTATTGTTTTACAATGTATTCAAGTTTAGTATTATAGAATGTGTTCTCTTATTGGTTAATTGATTGATTGTGAGAGAGAGAGAGAGAGAGAGATTGTTTTGATTGTGCTAGGTCTCGTTAGATTGTTTCTGTTTGAGTGATTATCCTATTTTTAACTTTTCTGAGAGCTTTTTGAAGAATACAAAAGATTCTCCAAAAGCAATTAAACTTCAAAAGGTTTTCATATGCTGTGTTTTAGTCTGTGTGTTGTGTCTCTACATCTACTCTTTGATTTCTTTATCAAGTATCAGGGAGCCTCAATCTGATAGCGACTTATTTGATACCTCACACCCCTCTAACTTCCCCCAAATGAAAACCTTGAGATCTCTACTCCTTAAAAGTGAAATTGTAACACCAAGAAATAATGCTGGTAGCCTCATGTAAATTTAGGAGCCATGGTGGTCAGATGGATATGCAAATGATTAATTCTGCGCAAGCATCTGATCACATGGTACTCATATTCAGGCTATAAAGGCCAGCAGCTTTCCAATTTCATAAACAGTATCTGAAGTTTTGTGAAGCATTTGCGACTTTCAAAGAGACGTAGAAAATGCCTCTGTGCCGTCGCACAGTGGGTAGTTTTCCCGATCTGGCGCACGAAAATTATTTTATGGCTTTTAAGTCTTCATAATTATATCTAATGATAAAAAATCATAGTAATTAATAATAAATTGGTTATTCTTTTCTGTTTTTTACTAAGAAAAAGGTTAATAGGGTCTTGACTAGTTTATGTCCAGTTTGAATTTGATCAAGAATAAATGTTTGCTAAGTGGAACTAGTGTTTGAACAAGGATCTAAGGATATTAACAGAAGCAACAATTTGATACGTGAAAGAATACATGAAATAGGTTGGCAATTTAAAAAATTTAAATTTTAAGAGATTAAATAAATACAATCAAACATAACATTGTACATATACAATAAAGGATAATGGGTAGTGTTTAAAAGGACTCGGCACATTTTGAGCATTTTTTAATGATATATTTAAAAATTATATTTTAGCATTTCATATAATGTTTCTATTTAAGAAAATGATACAAGATAGAATTTTGAACAAATTATTCACATAGTTTAACAAATTTAATTTTTTTAAAAAAATTTTGAAATTTTTAAAATGTTATTCCTTTAGTGTTAATTAATTTTTTGACTTGAGGTTTATGCAATATTTCTAAGGGTAGTTTTAAACATCTTTAGTGATCAATTTTACAATACCTTAATTAGTTTTGGGAAAAAAAATAAAATGTTGATATATATGCTGAAATTCAAACAAAAGCCTAATAACCCCCACATTTAAATTTTTTAAAAAAGAAGTATTCAATTTACCGCAAAATGAATCCCTAATTTTGTTATATGCATTACATTTAAGACACAGGGGAAAAAACGGAAGTGATTGGTAAATAATTGTGGAAGTAGTATTTTAAATGCGAAAAAAAATGAGAAAAATCATTTTTTTTTTTTAAAGTTTATAATTCTGAAAAAATAATTGTTATAAGCTTAAATAAATATAAAATACCACACTAAAATATTTTAGCTATATATTTTTCTTAAAAAATAGTAAAATTTAATATAAATCTTATTCCCCCGACAACCACGCATCATTCGACTTGGAGAAGAACTTTTCATTTCTATGGTACCTCATCCATTTTTCCCCAACAAACGAACAGAAATTTTTAACAATTTTTCTAAATTTTAATTTCTGCTGGTCCCCATATTTATCAAAGTCCGTTGAAGTCCTAACTAAACTATAAAAAACACATTAATTTTGCGTTTGGGATCTTGCCCTTCCTTCCACAGATTGAATAAAGTACGCCGAGTAACACCATCGGCCAACGCTGAAGAAAAATCATATTTTTGGGAGCTACATTTGGTATTAAATTAAAAGTCTATATCTACTCTATGTGAATTAAGTGTTATCCGTGTCACACACACACACAATCCCAAAAGTTCTAGTCCATTAACTCAAAAACTGACATACGCATTAGAAGGAGCTGTATGCTAAATTATATGTTTTTTAAATTTTTAATCAAACTTGAACCTGTTTGAAAGTCAAATCAATAAATTACGTACCCATGGCATGTGTTTTCAAAAAAAAAAAAAAAACTGCTAAAATCTGCAAAATCTTTTTCCAACGAAACGATTGAACTTGCGATTGGAAAATGAGGCTCGCAAGTGTTTCTTGTAGCAAGAACAAACCCGATCTAAGCCGACGATTGTTGACAATTTCCATTCGCGTACTGACAAAAACTGCTTATCACATGGCTAGGGAACTCGAGAGGATCATAAATTGGGGGTTGCTTTTTTATCGCCCAATTTCATTTTAGGAGTTTCCGTGCGCCAGATCAGGAAAACTGCCCTCTGTGCGTCGGTGAGCTCAATACCATCAGTTAACGACTGGGGAACGTAACCGTATTATCAAACTCCATGAACTGGACTTGTCACTGCACACAATAGCAACTTGTGTTGGGCACAACGTGAGTACCATTCAACGATGTGTCACGTGGCCACGGTAGCCGAGTGGTATATGTATCGGACCGTGGCTTGCCTTGTCACGAGTTTGAGCCCAGTACCACTAAAGACCCGCCGTGTAGGGCAGGTGATGCATGTTAAATCTGTCAAGAGCTGGAAACATTCTCCCGTTGGTGTGTGTGGTAGTTAGAGAGGGGTGCCAGCTCAGGTGTCGTCCACGTCACTCGACCGTGGTTCAAAATGACGTGGTCCGTCGCCAAAAGCCCTCGTGTAGCTGAACAGTGCGACGTTAATATTCAATCAATCAATCAACGGTGTGTCACAATCGATCCAAGAAAGTCTACGTAAACACCGAAGAGAAAGAAAGTGGTGCGCACAGGGCAGAGCACACAGACCGGCGTAATCGCCAGCTGACTATTCGAGATACTCTCTCCACGGCGCTTGTCCACCCAAACCATACGCAACTGATTGCATGAAATACAGCCACGTGCACCGGTACCAGCAAAAGGAGTATCGTTGACCACTCGACACAGGGCTAGAAGCCTGGGGGATATTTAGTTACCGAGAGATATTTATAAAGAAAGTTTCGCTGTCAAACTACTATTTACTGTAATGAAATTTTGTATACATGTTATTTTGCTGAATGGAAATTCGTGAAGGAAGGATTTTACGGAAATCGATTCCTATGGGGTAGAGGGGATCTTTTGTGGTGTATTAATAAGAAAAAATACCAGTTATTAAGCAAATAGACCTACATTAATGAAATTTGGAATGTATGTCTCTGTTGTTGAATTGAACGAGTCTTTCAGAAATCGACTTTCAAATGTGGTTACTGGAGCTTTTTGATAAAAATAAAATTCCGTTTTTGATCTATCAGATTTAGACTTGAAATTTGGCAAGCATGTTTATTTTACTGAGTAGAGATCCTCTGAAAATGGGTTTTGTGGAAATCCACTTGAGAGAAAAATATAATTTCTAAAATTGAAGTAGAATTATTTGAAAGTTTTGTCCTTTTTAAATCAAGAATTAAAGGAATACTTTTCAATACGATCGAATTCTTAATTCTATAATATCAATAATTTATATATATATGTAAAAAGTATCATGAAATACCCTGCGAAGCGGCCGGGTAGTGGCTAGTGTTCTGTAAGAAAAAATTAATTCATTCATTGATGATTCATTGAATATTAACGTCGCACTGTTCAGCTACACGAGGGCTTTTGGCGACGGACCACATAATTTTGAACCATGGTCAAGTGATGTGGACGACACCGGAGCTGGCACCCCCTCTCCTAACTACCACACCACACCAATGGCAGGACGTTTCAGCTATCGACAGATTTAACGTGCATCGCTGCCCTACACGGCGGGTCTTTAGTGGTACTGGGCTCGAACTCGTGACAAGGCATGCCACGATCCGATACCTATACCACTCGGCTACCGCGGCCACAAGAAAAAATTAAAGACCATTTACATTGTAATTTAGATGCAAGAAATGTTGACCACATACATACTCAAACAGTTTCATATAAAGAGAAATATGAAGTAATAGTACATCTCTCAGTAAGGATTCAGCTACTGAAACTCAATGATTGGTTGAAATATGTATCTTTTTAGAAAAGCAACCCACCCACCTCCCCAAGCTGATAAAGGATTTCCTATATTTTAGAACCCGAAATATATTCCACACGTCACTTCTCATCTCTTCACCGACAATGACCAGTCCCATTTTCCCAAGGAACTGACGTGACCATTGTCCTTGCTGCCCTCAACCGCGTCACGCTTTGGTTTTAGTGTCGCCAAACACTTTCGGGAAGAAAAGTTTTATTGGAAAAGGGATATTTTTTTTTTTATTAGTCCCTTTTTTCCCCACTGGACGTGGAGTGGATGAGCACGGAATGTTGTCTGACGTTCTATTTTTGCCTCTAAATTCAAAGGGGTCTGAAATATTCGTTGTTCAAATGAGTTTTAACCCTGCCAGGCTCTAATCTCAAATTAAGAAACTGAGATAGTTTGGCTAATGCCCAGTAGGTAAAAATTGCTTTAAGGGAACAAGGCCATCGTACACATTCAAAAAATAAATTTTCAATTTTAGTGTTAAAAATTAGTTCAGATTTTTCTGAATCTTTAAATGTTTTACTTGCATGGTCATTGATAAAATTGCTTTATAATATGAAAAAAGTAATTGAGAAAAATGCAAAGCCCCCCCCCTCCCCTTGACACATTTTAAAAGGTAGTTCCTCATGTGTTTAGTGTGTGTAAACCCTATTTTTTTTTTGACTAGAAAGAAACAATATTTTTTTCTCTTTTAAATGCCGATTTTTTATTTATTTTTTTGAAAAACTAAATTTACATGGGGAAAATTCGACATTTTCAAAACTTCAAAGTTTTACTGTTTTTTGCAGAGAAATTATGCGATAATTTTATCAAAAAACTATTTGAGTATATTTTGCTCATTGTATTATGTGTGTATGTGTGTGTGTATGTGTGTGTATGTGTGTGTGTGTGTATGTGTGTGTGTGTATATGTTTTATATGTGTATATGTGTGTGTGTATGGTGTTGTTTTGTATATGTGTATGATGTGTTTTGTTTTGTATATGTGTATATGTATATTTTGTATTTTAAGGTATGTGTATGTATATGTATATTGTGTTTTATGTGTGTGTATGTATGTATGTGTATGTATGTATATGTATGTATATGTGTATATGTATGTATGTGTATATGTATATGTATATATGTATATGTATGTATGTGTATGTATGTATGTTTATGTATGTATGTATGTGTATGTATGTATGTGTATGTATGTATGTGTATGTATGTATGTGTGTATGTATGTGTGTGTATGTAGTGTATATGTATTTTATGTATGTATGTGTATGTATGTATGTATGTGTATGTATGTATGTGTGTGTATGTATGTATGTGTGTGTATGTATGTATGTGTATGTATGTATGTATTTTTGTGTATGTATGTGTGTGTGTATGTATGTAGGGTGTATGTATTTTTATGTATGTATGTGTGTATGTATGTGTGTGATGTATGTATGTGTATGTATGTGTATGTATGTATGTGTGTATGTATGTATGTGTATGTATGTATGTGTATGTTTTGTGTATGTATTTTTGTGTATGTATGTATGTGTATGTATGTATGTGTATGTATGTGTTTTATGTATGTATATGTATGTATGTGTATGTATGTATGTGTATGTATGTATGTATGTATGTATGTGTATGTATGTATGTGTATGTATTTTATGTATGTGTATGTATGTGTGTGTATGTATGTGTGTGTATTTTATGTGTATGTGTGTATGTATGTGTGTGTATGTATGTGTATGTTTTATGTGTGTGTATGTATGTGTGTGTATGTATGTGTGTGTATGTATGTGTGTGTGTGTATGTGTGTGTGTGTGTGTGTGTGTATGTATGTGTGTGTATGTATGTGTGTGTATGTATGTGTGTGTAGTATGTGTGTGTATGTGTGTGTATGTGTATGTATGTATGTGTATGTATGTATGTGTATGTATGTATGTGTATGTATGTGTGTATATGTATGTATATGTATGTATATGTTTATGTGTGTATATGTATGTATATGTTTATGTGTGTATATGTATGTATATGTTTATGTGTGTATATGTATGTATATGTATGTATATATATGTAAAATATTTTGTACATTCAAGATCTATTTTTATGAAAAAAATGGTACCTAAATGAAAGTATTTTTGATAAAATTATGTTCATGTTCAGCTATAACAAAGAGAAAAAAAACTTTTATTTCAAAATTACTTCTGAAATTCTAGAGAATGTTTAAAGTATCATTATAAGGTACATAAAAATAGGCAGGAAACTATTAGTCAATAGTATGATATGTAAATACATTTCTACTTTTAGTTCACTTTTTCTCCGAAGTATTGTTCTTCCCCTTCAGGTACACTTAAAAAAAACTATTGCACTATATGGCTCCAATTTTTTTTTTTTATATTTCTATACCGGATACTTGTGCATACAGTGAACCTATTTTTTTTTGACTAAGTAATACATAGTTTTTTTTTAAAAAAAAATAGTTTTATGTATGAAAAAGAGTGAAAAAATAAAAAATTTCAAAATTACAAAGTTTTATAATTTTTTAAAAGAAAATATCCTAATATTTTACTAAAAGATAGGTTCACTATATTTAGAGTATTGTTTTACATAAAGTTCAAAATTTATTTTATATATTTAAGAGCGATAGTTGTTTCTGAAAAAATGTATTTAAACATAAGCATGTATTATGAGATCTCAAAAATAATGTTCGACTTAAATTAAACAGAAAAAAGAAATTTTTGACTAAAAAAATTATTTTTGTATTTCTATAGAATGATTCAAATATGTTCATTAAGATCACAAAAAAATCTAAGCTGTATTGGAAATTCTTAAAGATAAACAAACCCATAAAAACAAAGAGTCTTAATTTTTGCAATTTACTCTTTCGAGCAGATCCTGGTACCCTTAAGAATTTAAGACAGAGTAATTGAAATTACTAAAATAAATGTAGTTGTAATTTAAATATATTATAAAAAATATCTTAAAAACTAGACAGAGAAGGTTTAAAAAGGATGGTTAAGACTTGATTAGAACTGCAAGCGGTTTGAAATAGTTTTTACGAGGTTTGCCGTCAGTTGCTCTCGCGCGCGCGGGATTTCAAAGTGCGATGTTACTAAGCAACCAATTAAAATCAATCAGTCTGATGAGAAAGCTAAGGTGTAAGACGTTTCATTATATTTCATAATATTAATGATTCAAAATTATAATACTATGTGTTATGCATTTAATATGTCTGTTAAATCCTGATTTTAAATTCCTATTTAAAATATAAATCCTGTTTATTAACTAAATATTTTAATTCATAATCTTTAAGCTCAATTATTTCAATGTATCATTAATATCAGTTACTTTCATTATCTATATTATACATTTTACACAGTTTCATTATCTGTATTACCTTTTCTTTATCTATTTTTAAATTACATTTTTATGTAACTTGACTTCAATTTATTTTAACACCTTTAATGATAGTCTTTTATTATCTATATTTTCAATTTAAGTAGGGGGAATCTGATTGGGGAAATAAAACCTGAATCGAACTGTTGCGTGCGCATATTTTGTAGTTATGAGTTGTCCTGTTAGAAGGTGTTAGTGGGGGGTCGCTCGCAACCGTCAGTGAGCTGGTGTCCGTCTAAGTTAAGTGGATTGCTTAGCTGGTGCTCTATTGTATGCGTTCCTGTTTCAATCTTCTGGCAATTTTTGAGATGGCCGACAACGAAGAACAAAGATTGTGTGTTAAATCATGAAAACAAAAAAAATGTCCGATGGAGCCAAATCGGGTGAGTAGGGTGGATGAGGCGCAAACGCAAAGTTTCGTCAAAAACTGTCGAACCATCACCGCTGTGTGGGCTGAAACATTGTCGTGAACATGTTCCATGATACGTTCGTTTCCTTAGAAAGTTGATTAATTGTCTTTCGACGATCTTCATCAATTGCCCATTTGGTTTTAGCAATGTTTTCGTCACTTCCTCCTGTCGAAGGACGCCTTGGGTGTGGTGTGTCTTCAATTGACATGATGCCAGATTTGAATGGGAAAACCCTTTACAGACCTGTGATTTTCCAAAAGCCTCGCTATTAAAGATTTATCAAAGTATCCTAATGGTCTCAGCTGCAGTTTTCCCAACAGAAAGCAAAATTTTATACACAGTGTTTGTTCTTTGTATTCGACTATCTCACTAATCGACAAAGAGTTGAAACAGAGAGGCACACTACAGAGCACCACAAGCAATCCGCTGAACTCAGACTAACGCCAGCTCACCAATGGTCAAGAGAGACCCCCAAATAACAGCACAACTCATAACTACAAGAAATGCGCGTGCAACAGTTCATTTCTGGTTACTTTTTGGATCCCCCCTCATACTCAATATTTTTGATAACTATATTTCAATATCTTTATTGTGGTTGGGTATTCACCCATTTGATGGCATGTTTTTAAGCATTTTAAAAAATTTCTTTTGACGACCAGTAAAATGATAGAACTTCCCCGTTTTTATCATTTATTTATTTTATTTTTTATGTATATAAATTTATCCAAAGATCCAATAGAACGTGAGTTTATAAACGTTCTGAACACACCCGCTTCGAAAAATGGACGTTCATTTCCCCCAAGTTTCCCACTGATTGACCTATCTTAAATAAAGACTTTAAACCCGGGGTTTTAATCTGTAAGCTTAAATGCACCAAATGAACAATACTCACTGACAGTATCAAAAATTGTTTTTTGGTAGACCTCTGAAGAAAAAGTTTCGAATTTCATGGGGTTTTTGTAATGTTTTTGTTATAAAAAATAGAAATATTTTGAATTTTGAAATGATCGTAGTTCATTTGGTGCGTATATTTGTGCTGAGTCGACTAAAACTTTTTAAAGTCATTTATCAAACCGTTTTTGGGTTTATGATGGAGGAAAGTTTGAAAACACAGTTGTGCAAAAAACGCGTTTAAACCTTCAAGTCCAATTAAACAAAGAAAATCTTAACTTAGCTCTAGGAACAGCTGCTCTTCTAACACCTGATTCTTAATAACGACTTCTAATTTTAAAAAATCACCTTATCACGATAGTTCTGTACATGTTAAGAAACATTATGAAGAAAAAAAATTTTTTTTGGATATTTTGAACCCTTCACGGGTGAATCCCTTAAGGACTGATGATTATATTCAAATCTCTTCACGATAAGTCGGTTTAATGGCTTAATTGGTGTCCGAAAATAATCGACGAATTTAAAAAAATCAATTAAAAATGGAAGGAGATAGAAATGCACAGTTTGCTGGCATTCTTCTTTGGAACCAGGAATTTATTCTCACCAAGTTCCAAAAAACCTAGTCCCAAATTTATCAACAAATGGATTTCCCCGTGAATAGGAAAACTATAAAAAAAATGTTTCAAAATATTAATTTGTTTTGGGAACCTTTTTTCCCCAATCATTGTCGAACAATCCAGCCCCAGCAGAAAGCTCAAAAACATTTTATGTCCAGAAGAACATTTCTGGCGCGCCTTTTTTAACCTCATCACTTCTACCAATCGCCATAAAGTCAATCACATCATAACAAATTAATCTTCGTCGCTGCAACATCACAAAAACTTTCTTTCATCGTTTTTGAAAGTCACTTTTACTTTTTCAGGTCATTAAATGCTGTTTATTAAAAAGGTTTTTAATTTCATAATTAACGGATCACTTAGCACTAAAATATTTTTAAATATATTTTTTTAATTATCAATGTAGATTATAACATTGCCGTAGTGTTGGAATGAGAGAGGATGGTGATTTTTTATTTTGGCAAAAACAAAATTTATATTATGCGTAACATTACCCCAAGAGTCCTGCAAAAACTGCTTTGGCAGATAAAGGATATTTAACTCAATATAAAGTAAAAATATCAATTTAAACTACTGATTAAACAAACAAAACCCGACTCATTTTTCTTAATGCAAAAGGGTTTTTTAAATTTTAAAAACTTTTATTAAATGCTTTATAATTATCAATATTTCCGTTCTTTTTTTTTTTTCAATGAAATATAAAAATTCCTCCTTATTCTTTTAAAATTTTCATTACCCCGGGAGTGAATTTTCAAATCATCTAATTAAAATTTATATCTATCAGCGTTTTAAACGTGGAAACACCCTCTATAGCGAATAATAGGAGGGAACGGGAAAATTTAAAACTCGCAAAATTATTAAAAAATTAAATTAATTTATTGGGAAAGTAAATTAAAATACATTCTGACATAATAAAACAAAACATAATTTGCACTGATATAATACATTTATAAAGGGATTGTAACTGCAAAATGCTTATATAATTAATTTAAATGGTACCAAGAAAACACTTTTCCCAAAAATTACCAATATACCCCAAAGGTTTGTCATATATAAAAAATCATATATAAAATTAACACTACTTTGATAATTTGAGATTTAAAAAAAACAATCTTTATATCAATTAGAAACCCCTGCTAAAATATCATCTCTTCCATATCCACGCGAATAGTTAGGGAATGAAAGATTGACCAACGCCTTCAAAGTAAAATTATTTATTTGATCCCAAAATCTATAATATTTGGGAAAAGAACACTAATCTGGGGGTTATGATCGGAGCTGAGAGACACAAATGTAATTCTAACAAAATAGATTAACCCGAATCTAATTTTTTGGGGGTTTAATTAAAAACCCCCCTATCTTGTTTTTAAATTATTTTCCCTATCCCGGGGGGCCCCTCCAACCAATATTTTTTCCAAGGGGCCCAAAGTAAACTTGGGGATATTGGAAAAAACTTTCCGGCAATTTAAAACCCCTTGGGAATTAAACCCTTTTACACTTTTAGAGTTTTGCGAATACCCAAAACCCCCCCTTATATATATTTTCAATTTAAGTAGGGGACCTGATTGGGGAAATAAACCCGAATCGAACTGTTGCGTGCGCATATTTTTGTAGTTATGAGTTGTCCTGTTAGAAGGTGTTAGTGGGGTCGCTCGCAAACCGTCACGTAGTGAGCTGGTGTCCGTCTGCTAAGTGGATTGCTTAGCTGGTGCCCTATTGTATGCGTTCCTGTTTCAATCTTCTGGCAATTTTGAGATGGCCGACAACGAAGAACAAAGATTGTGTGTTAAATCATGAAAACAAAAAAATGTCCGATGGAGCCAAATCGGTGAGTAGGGTGGATGAGGCAAACGCAAAGTTTCGTCAAAACTGCCGAACCATCACCGCTGTGTGGGCTGAAACATTGTCGTGAACATGTTCCATGATACGTTCCGTTTCCTTAGAAAGTTGATTAATTGTCTTTCGACGATCTTCACTTCAATCGCCCATTTGGTTTTAGCAATGTTTCGTCACTTCCTCCCGTCGAAGGACGCCTTTGGGTGTGTGGTGGTGTAGTCTTCAATTGACATGATGCCAGATTTGAATGGGAAAACCCTTTACAGACCTGTGATTTTCCAAAAGCCTCGCCACAAAAGATTACTCAAAGCAATCCAATGGTCTCAGCTGCAGTTTTCCCAACAGAAAGCAAAATTTTTATACACAGTGTTTGTTCTTTGTATTCGACTATCTCATTAATCGACAAAGAGTTGAAACAGAGAGGCACACCACAGAGCAATCTCACAAGCAATCCGCTGAACTCAGACTAACGCCAGCTCACCAATGGTCAAGAGAGACCCCAACAATGCAGCAATAAACTCATAACTACAAGAAATGCGCGTGCGCGCTGGTGTTCATTTCTTGGTTACTTTTTGATCCCCCTCATACTCAATATTTTTTGATAACTATATTTCAATATCTTTTAATTGTGGTTAAGGGTATTCAAATTCCATTTGATGGCATGTTTTTAAGCATTTTAGAAAATCTTTTGACGACCAGTAAAATGATAGGAACTCACCGTTTTTATCATTTATTTATATATGTATTTTATGTATATGTAACATTTATCCGGGGTGGTCATCCAATAGAACGTGAGGCTTTATAACGTTCTGAACACACCCGCTTCGAAAAATGGACGTTCACTTCCTCCAAGGATTCAAACATTTGAATCATTCTTGGGGCCAAAAGACATTAACTGGTTTCTTTAATTGTAAGCTTAAATGCACCAAATGGAAACGTCACTACCGACAGTATCAAAAATTGATTTTGGTAGACCCTTGGAAGAAAAAGTTTCGAATTTCATGGGGTTTTTGTAATGTTTTGTTATAAAAAAATAGAAAATATTTTGAATTTGAAATGATCGTAGTTCATTTGGTGCGTATATTTGTGCTGAGTCGACTTCAATACATTTAAAGTCGGCACGGATCGTAAACCGCTTTTTATGATGGAGGAAAAGTTTGAAAAACACAGTTGTGCGAAAAACGCGTTTAAACCTTCAAGTCCAATTAAAACAAAGAAAATCTTAACTTAGCTCTAGGAACAGCTGCTCTTCTAACACCTGATTCTTAATAACGACTTTAATTTTAAAAATTCACCTTATCACGATAGTCTGTACATGTTAAGGAAACACTTATGAAGAAAAAAAAAATTTTTTTGATATTTTTGAACCCTTCACAGGGGTGAATCCCCTTAAGTAATCGATGATTATATTCAAATCTCTTCACGATGCCTGTGTCAACAAGCTTCAATGGTGTCCGAAAATAATCGACGAATTGAAAATCTAATTAAAAATGGAAGGAGATAGAAATGCACAGTTTTTGCTGTGCATTTCTTTCTTTGCAACCAGGAATTTATTCTCACCAAGTTCCAAAAAACTAGTCCAAATTTATCAACAAAATGGAGTTCCTGTGAATAGGAAAAAACTATAAAACAAATGTTTTCAAAATATTAATTTGTTATGAGAATCCTTTTTCCTCAATCATTGTCGAACAACCGAAGCCTCCTAGCAGAAAGGCTTTTCTTCCTTAAAAAATTAGATTTTCTCTGGATGTCCAAGCAGCAACGATTTCTGGCGCGCCTTTTTGAACCTCATCACTTCTACCTCAATCGCCATAAAGTCAATCACATCATAACAAATTAATCTTCGTCGCTGCAACATCACAAATTCTACATCGCCTTTGAAAGTCACTTTTACTTTTCACAGGTCATTAAATGCTGCTTTATAAGAGGTATTAATTTATAATTAACGGATCACTTAGCACTAAAATATTTTAAATATATATTTTTTAATTATCAATGTAGGATCATGTAACATTGCCGTGTGTTGCGAATGAGAGAGTGATGGCAGGATTTCTTTTATTTTGGGTGCGGTAAAGCAAAATTATATTATGCGTACACATTACCCCAAGAGTCCTGCAAAAACTGTAAGCTGCGCAGATAAAGGATATTTAACGTCATTAAAAGTAAAAATATCAAGTATTAAAACTACTGATTACAATGAAACAAAACCCGACTCATTTTTCTTAATGCAAAGCGAGGATTTTTTAAATTTAAAATCTTTTACTTAAATGCTTTATATTATCAATATTTCCGCTTCTTTTTTTTCAATGAAATTAGAAAAATTCCTCCTTATTCTTTTTATAATTTTTTACACTACATGGGAGTGAATTTTCAAATCATCTAATTAAAAATTCATATCTCCATGGCAGCGTTTCTCAAATCGTGGAGCAACCCCTGAAGCGAGATAACTCAACGAGAGGGAAGCGCGAAACTATTGAAAACTCGAAAACAAAAGATTATTTTAAAAAATTATTAATTTATTGAAAGTAAGTAAAATACATTCTGACATAATAAAAACAAAACATATATTTGCACTGATATAATACATTTATAAATGTATTAGTATACCGCACAAATGCATTATATAATTAATTAAATGGTACTGCCAAGAACAACATCTCAATAATTACCAATATACCCATGGGTTTGTCATATATAAAATCATATATAAAAATTCACAACACTTACTTTGATAATTTGCAATGATTTATAACTAATCTCTACTATCAAGGTTAGAAACCCCGTGGGCTGAAGTATCATCTCTTCATCATCCACGCGACATATGTTTGAGGGAATGAAAGATTGACCCCTAACACCTTCCATAATTAAAATTAGCTTATTGTATCTCAATCTATAAGTAATTAGCAAAAGAACACTAATCTGGAGGTTTATGATCAGGAGCGATGAGACACAAACTGTAATTCTAACAAATAGCGCAATAAAACCACCGAATCTATATCTATAGGGTGATTCCCTAACTTTACTAAAAATCCGCCTCTAGTCTTAAAGCTAGTCTAAATTATCTTACCGCTAGTCCACGGCGAATGTAGCCACAGTCCGTATATCGTCAATATATTCTTCTTTGATCCAACTTCGATCCGGCTAAAGAATAATCTTCGGGTCCTCGATCCACTTAGGAAATCAACTTCACTGGCAATATTAGGACCGACTCATAGAGCACTTAGAACTCTCTTAGACACTTCTCCTAGAGCTCTTTGCGAATACTAAAACTCCAATATATATATACTTCCTAATCTGCATAACCGCATTCTCTTCTTGGGTTGGTTGAAAAGAATTGCCAGTCTGGCCCCAAAGATATCCCAAGAGGATTATTAATAGAAATAAAGTTAAAGCCCCGTCACAAGGTCTTTGTATTGCATTCCAAAGCCTTCGAAATAATTTTACGGATAGCAGTGCCCAGAAAAGGTCATACTTGGGAAATATGTGTATACGTCCGGGGCAATCAACCCTTTGTCTGAGTGAGATGTTTATATACGCCGGTGACACTTGAGAGGTTAAAGTCGAAATGATGTGCCTTAGCGTCAAAGTATAGTATTATTGAATTAAGGTATGTGACTACCTTCGGAGCACTTTTTTTGAAATATATAAAATTTCAATTAAATAAACATTTTTTTTATTTGAAATGGGACATAAAAGTAAGAATTCCAATACAGTTTTTACAAAAGTTAAAAATTAATTTTGGAAATATTGTAGAGTGAAATTTAGTGAAAATTGCAGTTGCGGTAAGGATTGTATTGAAAATTTAATTAATATATTCTTATAATATTTATACAGTACATAAATGCCATTATTATCTGTGTTGATAGCTATAAAATTTGTAAATACTTCTAAAAGTTTTGAAATATGTCAATTTTACGCAAAACTCAATTTTTTACAAAACACTACTGTTATTTTCTCACAAAAGTGCAATAAATAAATAAATATATATACAGAGATTAGATTATAGTCCAGACAACAGATAAAAACTAAATAAAACATTTTCTGAAAATTTCAGGTCAATATCTTAAAAGAAATTTGTAGTGAACTGTGCCGTGAAGAAAAAAAAAATTGAAAAACATAGTTTCTCAGAAAATGCATTTAAAGATTTTACCACAAAATGAAAAAATTTTCTACCACCAGGCCATTAATCACTTTTTAAACTCCATATTTATGAAATGCAAGCTCTTTTAGCTTCATGTAAAACCGATTTGGCCATTTATTTTACCCTTTTGTTTGTTTCTTTGAGAGTTTTGTATACTATAACAATTGTCGTTTTAGCGAAATTTTTGGTGAAAAATTGCAGTTACGACAAATCTTGTACACAAAATTTAATAAATATATTCAAATAATATTTATACAGTACATAAATAACATCTTTATCTGTGATAGAATGAAAAATTTGTAATGCTTTTGAAGTTTTTTTAAATATGCCAAAATTTCTATGCGAAACCTCAATTTTAAATATTAATGCTTTTTTTTTCCCATAAAAGCAATTAAGTACATAAATATATACACAGAGATTAGATTTGATTCATAACAGACAGAACTACATAAAACATGTTCTTGAAAATTTAGATTTAGTATCTTAAAAATATTTTGTGTAGTAAGCTTCATCATGAAGAAAAAATATTGAATAAGTTTCTCGTAAAAACACACATTTAATAATTTAACTCTAAATAATTACTTTTCTACTTAATAAAACATTTTCAAAACTCCCTTATATTTATAGCTTTAAGCCCTTTAGCCTTCATTTCTTTTAGCTAATTTGGACTTTTTTTCTTTTTGCTTTTTCTGGTGAGTTTTGTTGAAGGTAATGACTATGCTTCGATTTTGAATTCTCTGTGTCAATTCCCATATAAATTCTTAAGTGTCATTGGATCAATTTCTATACCTAAATACTAAATACAGGCAACAGCCCCTAAATAACCAGAATTATATAAGATGACAGCAATGTGTGAACCCAAAACAAAAGTTTTTTATGAACAAAAATTTCTTTTCGGCAAAACAGACCACAATACATTATTAAAGTTATTGTTTTTGAGTCATGCCATGAAGGCATTTTTAGCAACTCTTTATCACAAAGTGCTAAATAAGTATATTTCAATAATTTTAATCACTGAATTTGAAAGGCCTGCTGTTTTTGTCTACTTATACTACCATCACATAATGCTTGTTTGCTACTCCTTGCACCAGCTATCTTTCCCTGTTGGACGCCCATGCATGGGATTTTGATTTGGTTAGAGCAGCAGTGAAAAGAAGGCATTACAGCAGATTGCATTTTTCGAGGCATCCAACATTGCTTCTCGATGGCAATCCCATAATAGTTCTGCAGTTTATCAATAAATTTATCAGTTAATTTCCCCTTTCCACCAAGTCCTTTTGGTGTTCTTTTGCCTCTTTAAACGTGAGCCTTTTGTATATGTCCCATACATTCAAGTTTTGTGACACCTCGCTTTCAATCATATATAATTTTCACTTGTAGCCCTTGGAATCACCATATCACCATAGTACTCGGTGTATTGCAGGTCTCGTTTGATTAGTGACCTTTTCAAAATTTGAAAGCTCCAACAGCTTCCCATGTTTCCAGAGGATCCTTTTGTACTGTTCATACCATGCTCTCAGATTTCACATTCATTTCACACACATTTTGCAATACTCGTGTCATTACTCCCTAGATTCAAAATTTTCCAGTATCAATGGAAATAACTGAAACGCAGCCATTAGACATATGGCCTCTCCGCCGCCATGTGCCATCTACCGAAACACCACAAGTTGTAATTTTTTTTTAAAATTTCGCACTTCTTTAGATGCAGCTTTATATTTCTTCCAAATATAACTGTAATACTGCTTCCAGCAGTTTGAGTTCATGAGCTCTGAAGGTGCTTTTAGAAACGCATGGCAAATTTAAAGTGCATAACAACTTCTACCAGCTGTGAAACCTCTAAGCCAATCAATCTCAATCCAAATACCAATAAAGTATTGAGAGAGAATTTTTATTTTCTTTTAGGAGTAGAAGTAAAAAGCCAATCATGTATCCACACAACTGCAAAGTTTCTCAATACCACAAGTTAGAGAGCAAAGTCCCTTCCCTAGAATCTTCTGACAGTTTCAATCCAGTTGCATAACATTCCGACATCAACACAGGATTGAAATAATTCCCCATCAAAGCTTTGAAATTAATAATTATATTCCCTGTAGAACCATGAAATTCAGGTTCAGGCACATCAAAATTTCTCAATTTCGCCTCACTTGTGACGTATTATTACTGTTTTGTGCTAACTTGGTAAAACCTATTACCATAAAACTTTCTCTTCTGGACACTGGATCTAGCTTTGGCATTTTCAAATAAAATCACAGTCAAATAAAACGTTAAAATTAAATGAAAATGAATGAATAAACCGTAAAAATATCAAAAGTAAGTAATAATTAAGAAGAACGCTTTAGAATGAACAATGTAAACAAACTATAAACGATAATATATTGCCACTCAGTAAAACAAGCTTGAATTAAAACAGTTGCCAGATTAAAAAAGTATTAATAAATAAATAAAGGATACGTTGATCTATATTTACAATAAATATTAAATATTTATATTGCTTAAAAGTCACGAAAATGTTCAAACTATTTGTTTACATTTTTATGTCTCTTTAAACACCCATTTCCGCCTTTGAAAAATTCCATTTCCGGTTTACTAAATAGTTATAACTTAGCTTCTAAATATCGTAGGAACTAAAATAAAGCGTATTTTGAATCTTAAGGGTATGGGTTGGTATTATTAAAACATAAAAATTTCGAAAATTTTCTACAAATCGAGGATTTTTGGGTAGTCACATACCTTAAATACATTGTTATTGCATGGAGAGGAAGGGGACGTGATGAAAACTATGATTGAATATCGGGTCGCAAATTTTGAAACTTTGAGAAGTACTGATCTATGGGAAAAAACAACATCATTTGCATAAAAATGTTTTGACGTTTTGAAATTCATCGTGAATAAAAAAAAAGAAGCGTTTTTCCCAGTGTTTTCCAAAATCGTGTTATATCATTTTTAACCGAACTGTTTTCCGATGCAAAATTTTAAAAGGGACGTTTTGTTCCTTTTATAAATAATGCTGTCCTTTGAGAGAATACGACAGTGTTAACCGTCTATAATCACGCGAACAGGTTGCCTTCAGGACCTGTACCGAAATAAATCATCCAAGTCCCATCTTTCTAATTAATCAAAAGCGTGAGGATTCTTTTGGGGGGAGGGATTTCAGAAGATTGTTCTAAAGGTATGAATCGATGGAATTATTTTTGCTTCTGTTAAAGCCACACAGGTTTTAAAGAAATAGTAGGATAAGTGATTATTTTAGTAATGAATGCTTCTTTTCAAAATACTAGTTTTAAAAACTGAGGTTAATTGAATCAACATAGAATTTGTGAGAAACTATGAAAATCGATAATGATAAGTTAGAAAGCACTGAAAGATAATTAAAGTTGTGTGTTTGGCAAAATAATATTTTAGTACACATCTTCGACAAAGAACAAGGCCGCGGTAGCCAAGTGGTCAAGGTATCGTATCAGGGCTGGCGTGTCATGAGTTCGAGCCCAGTACAACTGAAGACCCACTATATAGGAGGGCGATGCACGTTAAATCTATCGACAGCTCAAACATCCTCCCGTTGGTGTAGTGTGGTAGTTAGGAGAGAGGGTGCAAGCTCAGGTGTCATCCTCGTCTCCTGACCATGGTTCAAAATGACGAGGTCCGTCGCCTAAAGCCCTCGTGTAGCTGAACAGTACGACGTTAATCTTCACTCACTTGGCAAAGGACAAAAATGGACTGTTCCAAGTTGCACACGCGGCTTTTTTTTCTGTGTTGGCCTTCTATTCAATACGAAGGTAATAATTCGCCAAATTGGCGATACATGAAAGTGTGAACAAGATTAAGAGATCCAATTCATTCTCTTTAATTCAAGTTAACCTCTCTCCAACGATTAGAAAAGTAACAATCAACTTTAGTTCGTGCTCCCTGATCTCGTATATCATACGCACATAGCTCATTTCTGAGAGTTCTTTCACATCCCATGTAACCGTTTTGCGAGTCAAAGTATGGTGTACTCAAACATTTTACTTTCAGAAAATAGCCTATTCGATTTGTGTAATATTTATCAGCTATAATATCGTTGATAATATCAACGAATTAAGCATTTTTTTATCAAAATATATTTACAATTATCTTTTATATAATTTGCACTGCATACTGTTTGAGTTATTACTATCTTTTCAAAAAGGCAAGAAAACTTTGAGCCAGAATTGCAAGTTCCTGATCACAATCTATCGAAATACATTATGCGAATCAAAAATCGCTACGTATTAAGGTATCCGACTACGTTCGGAACCGTGATTGTGCAAAAGCGTATAAATGGATAATTTGCATGATATTTAGTGTCACTTAGATTAGACTACATGTATGCAATCGTTTTAAGGGCATTTTAACAAAAAAAAAAAAAAATATTTAAATACACTATTTTGGCAAAAAATTAACTTAGAATATTTTTTTCAAAATGTTCTTCCTTTTGTGCAAAAATGCTTTTTATTATAATATTTTGCCTCATAAAGCCTCTCAGACCTCTCTGCTATATAGCTCAACTAGAATGTTTGAAATATATAACTTAGAAGTGGGTATATCCATATTTTACGACAACAGAGGGGGAGCAATTTTAAGAAAAAAATGCCGATCATTATATATATATTGCCGATCATTATATATATATATATATATATATATATATATATATACTAACATTAATTTTATCCACAATATCTTAATTTAATACAGACAAATAATAACAACAATGAAGCAAATTTTCTTGACATACATGTCAAATTATATGAAAATGTAATAGTTTATAATATTTATGATAAAAGAGAAGAATTTAATTTCAATATTATAAAGTTCCTCATTGGGAGAGTAATGTACATGTTCCTGTATTCAGAAATATTGTTATTAATTATATACAACGTAATAAATTTTAAAGTCAAAAAATCAGACATTATAAATAACTATAATAATATTTTACTAAATATTATTTAAATCAGAAATACCCAATTTATTTTATTAATAGTTATATAAATAAAGCTATTCAAAATAAGTTAGGATTAAAATTATGAGATTGATAATAGCTTATTACTATAAACAAATATTTTGTTATAAGCTATCTCCATAGTCTAATATTAGATTAGAAATTACTTACTATTATTTTATTCATATTTTTACTCTGGTGTTATAGTTATGCTACAATATGCAACCATATTAATTTTTATTTCCATTTTTTAATCTTTTTGTTAAGTGCTACATTTCAGCCAAATTCTTTTGATTTAAATCTGTATTAGGGGTATAGAATTCCGGCAACAAATTGAATGTTTCCCACTCAGATTTAGCGCGGGCTTTGCATTTGTAAGTGCAATTTAGGTAAGTTACCTCTATCTTGTAATGGATTTAGATATTTCTATCCATTATTTCCTATTGGTTTTGCTCAGTGTTATTTGCATAAAAAAAAAGGGGGAAGGTTGGCTGGCCAAAACATGTTCAACCCCACTTCTATATATATAATTTACCCTTTATATAAAACTGTCCTAAGTCGTAATGTTCATAGCACTGTGCAGCATCCATCTTATATTTATTATCTCGATTACCTCTTTTGTCCTTCATTGTGTGATTTTTCCCGCTGTCTATGTAAGAAAGTCGAGTGTTATTGTTTGGATGTGATCTCTGTTAGTAGAGATCGACCTATATATATATATATATATATATATATATATATATATATATATATATATATATATATATATATATTTCAGTTGGTTATAACTGAAAATACGTGAATTTGTCAAAATCATAGTTGAGCCTCTGTAAAAGGTCTGAATACAGGCAAAATATTATTATAATAGAAGCCTTTTCACAAAAGAGACCATTTTGAAAAAATTATTCTAATTTTTTTGCCAAAAGTACGTATTTTATAAAATACCTTTTGTTGTCAAAATGTCCTTAAAACCATTTTATACATGCATTCTAATCTAAGTGACACTAAATATCATGAAAATGATCCATTTATGCGCTTTTTTAAAATCACGGTTCCGAACGTAGTCGGATACCTTAATTCTTACAAAAGTGTTTTCTCATAGCGTATTAATAGGATTCGGAGAGAAAAGGGTCTCTAATTAAATTAAATTTACAGAATCAAATTTAACTAACTTTTTGTGGCCAATAAATGTCGTAAAATTTAACGTTTAAAAAAATTTGTATCCCGCATTTTGCGATTGTTTGCGTCATATGGAGCGCTTGCAACATGACAATGCAAAATATCACGGACTTCTAAAAAGCATGGATGGCCGCGGTAGTCTAGTGGTCAAGGTAACGGATTCGTGGCTGGCGTGGCGTTGAACCCAGTACCACTAAAGACATGCCGTGTAGGGGAGCGATTTAGATTAAATTTGTCGAGAACTCGATTGATTGAGGAACGTCGCACTGTTCAGTTAATATTTGTTTTTGGCGACGGACCACGTAATTTTTGAACCATTGACATGGAAGTCCGGTTATCTTTCGTCCACACCCTCACACCTTGGGAGGACGTTTCAGCTCTCGACAGATTTACCGTGCATCGCTGCCCCGCCACGACGGGTTCTTAGGTGGTACTGGGCTTCTGAACTCGCACAAGGCAGGCCATGATCCGGATACCTGGCGCCACGGCCTACAATCGAGAACTCAAACGTCCTCCCATTGGTGTGGTTTGGTAGTTAGGAGAGGGAGTGCCAGCCCAGGTGTCACCCTCGCCACTTGATGATAGTTCAAAATGTCGAGGTCCGTCGCCAAAACCTCTCGAGTTGCTGAACAGTGCGACGTTAATATTCTCTCACTCTAAAATGCATAGATTACTTTTGAACTATTCAAATTCCCTTACAGCCAGCCAGGTCATCATACCTTTTAGAAACTGAACATGGAAGTGAGTGATAGGCTATCGCTTTGAAGCACAACGATGTATAACGTATATAGATGTACTTTCAACAGTGAGGGTGGGGAAGGGGAAATCAAATTATGCTAAAAGGGGAAAGAATTCGCACAGATTTGGAATTCTATGGAAACTAGGGTTTCTCAAACCTGGTTCCGAAGAGTTTTATAGTTTTGTTACAAAAAGAAAAAAATTGTTCACTTTTATTTAATTAGCCCGATATAAACTTCCATTTACATAATTTTTTTTAAAGCAAAATCTCTTTTCAAATGCATATAAAAAGTCAAAAGATCTCAATTGTGATGTTTTTAGTTAAAATAAGAAAATGACTAAAAAAAAACTTTGATATTTTTGATGTTTTCTGCTTCTTAATCCAAACTGAAACACCCTGTTTTCAGTATTTGAAGTTAAAATTAGATATCATAAAGCAAGAATTACTTTTTTAAATGGGTATGACTGATAAAATGGATAACGACTAGGTAAAAAACTTCATTAACAATAGCTATTTTTTTAATTAAAAGTTAATTATCATACTAAGAAATTCATTCTGTCCAAAATAAAAAATTGAACAACACATGCTTGTGTCCCAAGAGAAGAAACCTTATGTTTTGCTGTCTCACTTATTGAATATTAACATCGCTAATAATTTACTCTGAATAAAAACATTGGCAGTGGCGCTAACACAAGGTTCCTAGTCCGGACCTTAAGCCCTTTGATTTTTCAGATTGGTTATAATTCTAAGTATATAATACGTAAAATTTAATTAAATATTTGCTATTGGTGATTAATTTTTAATTACCGCTAATTATTTATTCAATAATTAGTTTTTACTGTGTTTTGTTCCCTGAAAATCGACAAAATGAAAATAGTATGATACAAGAATGGTGAACTTTTCAACCTGACCCCCCTTGAAAATTTTTTCGGTGCGCTACTGAACATTTGCAATACATCGTATTCTGGAAATTTTCTTCACTGCATTAATTTAATTTACTTGCCATAATATATATTTGTAGTTGAAAGATAAGATCTTTTTTGACATCTGATATGATTTTAGTCACCTTTCTTTCTAAATAAATTTACCTGAAAACTAGTGAGAAATGGTTTTAAAATTTGTCTCCAGGAGTCTTTTAACTTTAAGAGTGAACTTTTATGGAATTTATAAATTATACTGTCGACCAATTTTTCATCAAATCAAAAAACCCCAAAAAGCCCAATAGTTCAAAGTAAAAAATTGTCCCCCTCCCCACATTCTTAACATTTTTTAAAAATTTCGGTTTGGGAAAATTTAAAGGTGTCCGACTACGTTGGGGAACCCGGGGTTTTTTAAAACTATAAATGGATAATATTTAAGAAAAGGTTACTTAGATTAGAAAATGTATAAAAAATTTTTTTTAAGAATAGTTTTAAATAAAAAATTATTTAAGTAAAAATTTTTGAAAAAAACAACATAGAATACACTTTTTTTAAAAATTTTCCCCCTTTTGAAAAAAATGTTTCTATATTATCATAATATTTTGCCGTAAAAGCTCGATCTCGACAGATCAACAAGAATGTTTGTAATATATAAAAAGTGAGTTTATCATGTTTTACACAACAGAGGAGAAAGTTTAAAAAAAACGCCGATAATTATATTTCAATTGGCTCGAAAGAAATGGAATTTTCAAAAATCGTAGTTGAGCCTCTGTACAGAGGTCTGGGGGGTATATACAGGCAAAATATTATTATAATCGAAGCATTTTTCAAAAAGGAGGAACATTTTGAAAAGTTGTTCAAGTTAATTTTTTGCCGAATTATTGTATTTAAATAACATTTTTCGTCAAAACCTTACAAAATTTTATACATTATTCTAATCTAAGTGACACTAAATATCATGAAAATTATCCATTTATGTGCCTTTTTAAAACCACGGTTCCGAACGTAGTCGGATACCTTAAGCAACAATGTAAATTTTTAGTAAAAAGCCATGAAATTGCATAAAGGGGTTATTGCGATCAGTACAAGGTACATACAATTCTGTAAAGAGGTGATACGTTGCACACGTCAGTAACAAAACGTTGTAGGCATAAGCGAACTGAGTGTCCGCAAAATGCCAGGGATCGACTCAGCGCAGCTCTAGACTACAATGAAAAGAAGAGAGGAGGTGCAATCAAAGACATCCGCTGCAAGTGCAAGTGAGTTCTTTCACGAAATATGACTTGAAGGAATCCACTGGATGAGTTCACGCGTAGATGAAAGATTGTGGAAAGCTGGAGCGGAGGCGCAGTCTGACCCGTGTAGCTGAGGAGTTCAGAATCACACCAAAATTGTCACTTCGAGTGCTTAAAAAGCTGTCCGATCCATAGGTAAAGTTATTCGAAAGACTGGTGGTTGTTGTCTTAAGAAAACAACTGCAGAACAGCAGTAGATGACCAAGAAAGTCCGAACTAAAAGAAGGCTGCGAGCCGGGTTAAGGTACGGAATGGCGGCATGTCGCGAGTTCGAGCCCAATACCACTGAAGACCGCCGTGAGGGCAGCGAGCACGTTAAATCTGTCGAAGCTGGAAACGTCCTCCGTTGGTGTGGTGGTAGTTAGAGAGGGGGGCTTCGAGCTAGGTGTCGTCCACGTCACTTGACATGGTTCAAAATTAGTGGTCCGTCGCCAAAGCCCCGGTAGCTGAACAGTGCGAGTTAATATTAACTCAAACTCAAACGCAATCTAAAAGAATTGGATTCCAGTAAACAATTGTCATTGCCCAGTAACTATGTAAAGCAACCGGGTGAAACGTGTCGAAGTTTACTATGGGCAGACGCTGGTTGTCCTGAACCCTGCATGCCTTTTAAAGTTGGCCATCAGCAACACCATTTAGAGTGGTGTAGGGGTGCCAGCTCAGGTGTCGTCCACGTCACTTGTGTGTGCCCATGGTTCAAAATTACTTGGTCCTTCGCCAAAAGCCCTCGTGTAGCTGAACAGTGCGATGTTAATATTCACTCACTCACTAGAGTGGTGTAAGGAGCACAAAAGCTGGACATCAATGGATTCGTATCCTCATTACAAATAAGTCGATTCAGTGCCACAAGCTATTCTCGAGCCAGCTGATTTGAAGAGAGGCCGGGACACGTATTCTTCTCAGCAGCCTCACGGAACGAGACCATTACGGTGGTTCTGGAGTTGTCCTTTGGGGGGGAGGGCATTATGCTGAACTAGTGGACGGAGCTCAACGTTTTCGGCATAGGTTCTGTAACTGAAGATCGCTATTTTTAGGTGATGCTTCCTCATGTGCATCTATTTCGAGGTGCCATTGAACCAGACTTCGTTTTTATGGATGGCAATGTACAACCACACCGCTGCAATGCTGCTGATGCTCAGGGGCTACTGGAAAGTGAAGATGTCCCTCGATCGGATTGAACCCAGCGTCCTCCCTGATTTAAATCCGGTAGAATATGTGAGGGATGCTTTGGGGAGACGTTTTGCAGCACGATTACATCCTCCGAGGAACACCCCAGAACTGAAACGGATGCTGATTGAGGAATGGGCACTCTTACTTTAAGAACTGTTGGACAATCTTGTGCTGAGTACATAGATACGATGCGAAGCAACCATTGCAATAAGGGGAGTGTATATCCCATACTGAGGAATATCTGCTTGTTGTTCTTCCTCTTGGACAGATAATCATGTGTAACGATTCTGAGTTCAGAAATATATACTCAATACTATAAGTATAATATTCGTTTTTGCTCAATCACGCTTTCGTCGCCGTTGAAGTACAAAATGCTGTCTCTCATTTCTGAATTTCGTATCTCTCGGATGATTTCTCGTGGAGTTATGGCAAAAAAAGCCTGTTGCTTAAGTTTTGTACGCAAATGTGGTTCATACCACTTCGCGCAATTTCAAACATAATATGCTTGAAAATAACAACATTGTTTATTATTAGTGATATTTTTTTATTTTGCTCAAAAAATTATTAAAATTTTGTATCTATTGCAGTCTATTTAGTTTAGCAAAACAGACATCGTAACAACAATACACAACATTTAGATCTGTACTAAAAGAGTTTATATAACGTAGTCTACATGAAGGTACATTTGCCATGATTTTGGATGCAATTACGGCATTTTGGCGTATGAATAATGTAGTTGGGTATATACCGTCAACCAATTTCACCAAATTATGAATAAAATCGCGAATTCAATAGACTTGGTTAAACGCTATCATTCTATTAATTGCTTTGTAACATGTGCCACATGTCACTATATCGTGACATTTGGCGCCGTCTTTTGATTTAAAGAAATTGTTTGACAGTATAATAAGTACCTGTAATTGTGTTAGTATATATCATTTGTTTCAAGTTATAACTTTAATACGTGACTTATTTTTTTTCTAAATCTTCTAGGTTACTTGTCAACTTAAAAATACAGAAGGAACAGGCGCTGGAAATTATTTTCGTGCATGTCCGGAAATTATAATAGCATTTGGTGACGTTTTTTGGTTTGGCAACGTAATACGTAAGTACCCCTTTTATTTATGAATTTCTATAAAGTTTCAATAAGTTTCAATAAAAACAATGTTAAGTGCAGGTTCATTTATATGATCTTCGGGGTTTGTCTAAGATTTTAAATTATGAAAAGCCAACAAGGGTTGTTATCAATAACTCTTGTTATTTCTAGTCTGTTATTAACGAAAAATAATGTACTAGTTTGTAGAGTGGAAGCAAAGACTGCGAATCGCATTGTAAGGATTATAAACAGCAGTCGACACACAGGTCTTTTAAGCCTTAACCCTGGAGCAGGTGCGCATTCGATTCTACGTTAATGGTCGTGCGGGCTGAATGAGTCCCCTCAATACTTTTTTTATAATTATTTTTATTGTACACGAAAAAAATCGTAATGCCAGTGAATAATTAAGTTAAGAGAAAGTATACTATTTTAAGAGAGAGAGGACTTTTCTACTTTCTTCGATAACGTGAGAAAAATCCCAATCCAACTGAACTAGTGTTTCAGGTGTGCGTGATATTAATAAAGGACACAAATCCCAGACACTTTTCGTTAACATTACAAGAATGTTGTTTGCAGGTGAAACTGTCATATTTTGTTCAAGTTATTGTAGTTTTATTGTCCTTTAAGGATCGGCAAATAGCCTGTTGAACTTTTTCTTGTGTTTGTGTCTTTTTGACAGGGCATAGTGTGTCTTGTGCAACACTTATGGCTTTATATTTTTCTTGATGGAGTTCTTTAGGTAGCATTTGAAAACTTTCCACTGAAACGTTTCATATTTATTGCTTTTCTTAAATTTACTTTTTGCTATCATTATTAATATCCATTATTTCATCAGGTTCTTTCCTTGCTTGATCAGTTTCAACTTCCTTCAATAGAGATCACCGATGTCCATTTCTTTTTTTATATTCTGCTCATTTACGTTTATAAACCATAATAAGTCATACAACATAAGAATCAAAACCACTAAGTTGCTCTCAGGGGAAAATGTAGCATGTTCATAGAAATTATTTTGGAACAAAAGTGATCAGCGTGGGTAACTCAGTCTCCTCATCTTCGGAATGGAAGAAAACGTTTGCCGTTCCCAAAAAAGAGGGAGATATGTGATAAATTCATTTTAGTTTACATGAAGACTGTCATGAGGAGGGTATTATAAGGTCATTTGTAAGGAATAAAGAGTTTCCACAGAATTAACGACTTCGTGAGCCTGGGTTGACTCTGTGCAGGAGTGGCCGCTTCTGGGTTAATAATCACTTTTCAGCTTTTTAAATGTCTTATAAATAACTTCACACAGAGAGAAGGAACAAGCCGCGTATACACCTACCAAAATTAAAACACACTATTCCATCATTCTAACGAATTCTAATCAAAACGTGTATCTGTTGCTAAATGTAAATTATTTATCATGAAATTTGCGCTGAAGTTATAAATTGTTGCCGGCAGACAGTTATGATTGTACCTATGACGCCACCCAACCACGACGTTACAGTGATATGCATGACATCACCGACCACGTCCGTAATTTCAAGCTTTGATCTCAAGGTTAGCCGCGGTAGCCGAGTGTATAGGCATCGGACCGTGCTTGCCTTGTACGAGTCGAGCCCAGTACATAGACCTCGCCTGTAGCAGCGATGCGTTAAATCGTGGAGAGCTGAAACGTCCTCCCATTGGTGTGGTATAGTTAGAGAAGGGTGCGTAACGTGTCTCAGTACTTAACACATGGTTCATGACTAGTCCGTCACCAAAAGCTCCTGTGTATGAACAGTGCGAGCGTTACTATTCAATCAATCAATCGATCTCGTTGAGTCTTCGTGCAGGACGGTTGCTATGCCAACAAACCTTACATAGTAATTTCAAAACATATGTTTTTAACTTATATTAAATTATAACTTTAACAAGTAATATAAAAAACTATTTTCTTAAGTCAATTCCTACATGGGTCAAAAAAGAAAATTTTTATTTTGTTACTTTTTATCAAATAATTACATTTAATATAAATATGATATATACATAAAAAATCACAATATTAAGTTCCAATTAATTTTTATTCATTATCATTAAAGTATCGTATTGTCATCCAAAACAATCTTGTTTTTAAAATTTCAGTTCAACTGAATGCTTTGAAACATGAGAAAAAAAAAATCTTTTAAAGTTTTGACTCAAGTCGCTAAAAATAAAGCCAACGTGGCTGTATTTGTAATTCTTTAAATAATAAATTTTTATGAATTATAATTAATCTATCGTAGTTTTGCCCAAAACAATAGTGTATAGAAAATTTCAGCTCCAAATGAGCGCTTTCAAATGTGAGAAAAATAGCTTTTAAAGTTTTGACCCAAGTTGCCAAAAATGATACCAACGTGGCTGTATCTGTAATCCTTGAATAATTAGTTTTAATCAATTTTTATTGATTATAATTAAATTGTATTATCCAAAACAATCGTGTATATATTAAAATTTCAGCTCAATTAATTGAGCGCTTTAAAATGTATTTTATTAACGATTCAAAATTTGAACAAGATATAGGGAGATTGTTAACTGGTAGTAAGAATTGAAAAAGAACACAATTCTAACCAATAAATATTATCAAATTTCGGGAACCATTTTTTAAAAATTTTTATGACTTATCAAAAAATAAGAAGCTGTTACACGAATTTTACAGTACTGTTATACTGTATCTTACAAAATGCAAAATAATATTTCAAATAATATTGCCCTGAGCGGCAATATGACTGAAAATTTTAAAATTCTTGTTTATTTCGAACCCGAGAAAATAGCGCTAAACGTAACGTATGATTTAATGAGTGAGATAAATTTTACAGTTAGAGAATGAATATTTCAGCAGAAGGTTTCTTGACTCAATTTATGAATATAATTTTCTTGGATTGTTTTCAATTTTAATAAAAAGTTTTAAACATTGCTACTATTGAGTTGGGAAGTTTTCCCAAAACAAAAAGGTGACTTTTTATTAGGATCACAGTAGTATTCGCAATTGAATAAAAATATTAGTGATGAAATTTATAATTAAAATCGTTGCCACTCCTAATAAATTCGACGTTTCCTGTTTGATATTATTTAATATTTGTCTCGTGTTTGTTTATTTACTTTGAATTTGGCAACAGAATTTATTCTAAATGTAGTTATGTTTCACGCTAGAAAAGAACTGTATAATATTTTACCTTTACGAAACATGTGCTCAAATAATTAGTTTGTTGGGTGAAGAGCGAGTGAACTATTTTTTCTGGCGGAAGGAAAACGTGTGACCCGCCCTGAAAGTTTTTCCCCTTCAATCCCACGCATTCCTTCTACGGGGTTCACTAGCTGAACGGTCGCTGGGGCTTTTGGTCGACTTGTGTTGCTGTTTTCCGTGATCGTTATTTTTGTATTTGTATATAAATAAATGTGCTGTTCAGAGATACCTGAGTGGAAGTAATTTCATAAAAGAACAACATAGTTATTTCATGTAAATAGCTTCATTAATTCAAAACTGTAAATAGCCTTATTTATCCTGCATGTCGAAGAAAAATAAAAAAATATTGAAATCAAAGAATAATGGTTTCTCGAGTCACAACATAAAATAAAATATATAATGTATTCTAAAACTTTTGTTGGTAATTCAAGGCAATTTAAAAAGTTACATTTTTAAGTTATGGCGATTTTGTTTTATATCGATTTTAATGGGTTTTAAAATATTGGTGTGAATTAGAGACAGCTTCAATAATAAACTTTGTGTCTCGTATTGAAAAAAAAATTTACTTTTTATGAAAATTTTAGTTATAACTGACAAAACTACTAAATTATAACACACGACAGTGAGAAATGAAAAAGATGTGTCAGCGAAAAATAAATACATTTATTCGTCGATAAAATTTATAACTATTTCTACGACGTATTTAAAGGTGAAGCAAGTTTTAATGGTTTTTATAACAGTGCCTTTTTCGTCCTATTTATTACTATAAAAGAAAAAAAGAATCCATTCATTTTTCAATTATGTATTTCTGTGCATTTCTTTTCATTTTACCTTAAATGAGAGGCATTTTACAGAGTTCTTATTACCTAAACAGCTCACGGAATAACTTTTCATTTATTTTAATATCTATTAAAATTCTAAAGACTTTCTGTATTTCCTATACACTTCAATTTTTACAAGTAGTCTTTAGATATTTACAGTGTAAATGCACATTACGCATATTTAAACATCATTAAAAGATAAACAAAACAAAAAGTGCGAAGACAAAAGAAATAATTTTAAGCATGTGACTTGCTATAATTTGTCAATGTTCTATAAACACACGTGTTTTATTTGAAGTAATTACGTTGTTTTTAATTTCTAATTTTGAGAAGGGGGGTAAAACAACTTTCTATGTCTCTAAATTTGTTTTAAATGTTAAAATAAGTTAGGTTTTAAATTAAATTTGTTACTTTAGACGTCTAAATAAATTTTAGATTTTAATCATTATACTACTATCATAGGGAAAAAACACTTTCGTTTCTTTTAAATTTTAACATAATCGGCAACGATATTTTAAAAAATCTCGGATTTCGTACTGCTATAAATTTAGTAAACATATTTTGAAAATCACCAAATATCAGAAAAAGCAAACTTGTCTTTGATCACGAAATACCAATGGAAAAAGACAACAAATTACGAACATTATTTTTTTTCGAGCAAAAAATCGAATACTGCGTCTCTCTCTTTCTCTCTTTTTTTTTATTTTTGGAGTGCAAAGAAAATGCAAAAATATTCCTTGCACGTAGACCATAATGATGTAATTTATTTTTATTTGTGTTTTCATTACTTACATTCTAAAATACCTATAAAACAAACTATTGTTGATATTCTGATACCGATAAACGACTATTTGTTCCTGAAAATACCCACAAAAGCAAACGATAAATGCTCTTTATCAGGGTAATAAAAAACCAAATAACTGCTCTGTTAATAGACTTTATCTTTTTACGTGTAATTTTGAAAACTTTCATTAAATTAAGCTGATAGTGGTCAATTTAAATAAGTACCGAAGGCTTTTGAAGCTCCACTCCAAAAAAATGTTAAGGACTTTTAATTTATTTTATTGCTTTTTTATGTAAAGGAAATTAAACTTCATCAACCAAAAATAATGTTTCAACATAATAAGAAATAATAAAACAAGAGAAGTGTTGATATAAATATATTTTTCTTATTTTAAAATATTTCAGAACAAATTTAAAAAAAATTAAGATAACTATGATTGAGAATCAACAAACTGTTGAATGAATACTGAATATATGCAAAAAATACAATAAATCAACAATATAAGAGGTTATTAAATACAGTTTCTCTCTAAGAACGAATAAAATTAATTTTTTTCCCTTGACAACTTTTTTTTTAAGTATGATAGAGTGATGAACAAAATTCATGTGACGTCATAGTCAAATGATGACAAACACGTGTTTCTAGCCTGTGAGTTCATGAATTCATGTGACGTCATAACCATACGATAAATGCAATCATGTGTTTCCAGCCAATCAGTTCAAGTGCTTCGTTGTTGCCAACTTTTCCTCTTTGTAGAAACTTCTTTGAAAAGCGCATATTTTCCAACAATAATAATGCACATGAGAAAAATATACTTAATTTAAAGGTACACGAATAAAACAAGATTTTTCTTCTTAAATTTTGAAATCTTTTTGATGATTTTTTTTCATTATATTTAAGCATCTTTACCCGATTATGAAATTTGAAATTATATCTAGATTTTACAAATAGAACAACAAAAAGTACAATTTAGTTTAATGTTAGTTTTGTAATAAGTCGCGAACACGTGATAGTCTTTATCATATGACTGTTATGAATTGAGCCCATTCATCTGATGTATTTCGAATATAAAGTATTAAACTTTTTTAATAAAGAGTTTTAAAGTAATTACAAATATATTTCGGTAAAGCACGTGCTTATAAACTGAAATATAACTATACAAAAAAAAAAAACAAAAGGAACGATTTTATTTTTACATTTCTATGTTGCACAATGTTCTAAAACGGTTAAGATATTTGCTGCACAAAACATGGAGGCTCATTCAAAAAACTTAATTTGGTTTCTTTATTTTTATTGCGTCTAATTATTCTCGCGTTTTTTCCTTGATAAAATTATTTGAGTGTTATTTAAAGCAAAATAATTACAGATCCTTAAAATAAATTTTAGAAATTAAATAATTAATATTTAAGCTATAATAACGTGTTATAATTCATGTCACTACTAGCCGTTATCTCTCAACCTGCTTCACTGGATATTTCATTATAACATATGACTATATGTATATTTTTAAATTATTGAGATATCCAAGTCTTAGCATTAAGATTTAGACTGCACCCAAAAGAATTTTTATAGCTCTAGCTTTCTAATTTAGAAAAGACAAGACTCTAATTTTTAAAACTGAATATTTTATGCCCCGTGGAGCCCGTTTATGCCTCCTTGGGAGTTGATTTCCGCAGAACCCATTCTTAGCGTGCTTCTACTCAACAAAAGAACCTTGCTTGCCAGATTTCTAGTCAGTAGGTCTAATAATTAAAATACTGGAATTTTTATCCACAACGCTCCCGCAACCCTCCTTGGGTGTTGATTTCCACACTAAACCCGTTCATAGATTTCTACTCAACAAAAGAAACTCGCCAGCCAAATTTCAAGTCAGTAGGTCTAATACTTTAAAAGCTACAAACCTTCTTCCTTAAACGTTGCCATATTAAAAGATACTGCCAAATGATTGGCATTTGCAGTGTTTAATGACTTCGCACGCATCACACACAAACTCTCCTTAAGCAAGGGAAAACAAAACAAAAATCACTGAAAATAAATTTGAAAATATTATTTGATGTGCACATGCATACATAGTTCCCTTGAAACATCAATAAAATTTGCTCTCTGCAAAATTTTCGAATGATACGATCGACGATGTGAATTTCTATATTTCCCAAGCAAACGTATACAAATTCAAATTTACACGTAGTACGATCCAAGAATTCGGAGACTGCGACCGTGGCTGACGAAGAATGTAAGTACCTAAATTTAAACCACTTGAAATGGATTCTCCCAACCCTCCCCTACCTCGCCAGGTTGGTTTAGTTCACGTCATGTGACCGAATTGCACGCGCAGCTGTTACCTTCCAAAGCTATTTAGCTTTGCTCGCCGATGTAAAAAAGATGGCTTTTCTTGAACAGCGTTGAACATTAAATTCTGTCAAAGTTTAGGTAAACACCAATGGAGATTTTAGAAATGCTAAATAAGGTGTATGGTGAAGAATCTATACCATAGCGAGCTACAGGGTTTACGAATGGCATCGGCGTTTTAAGGAGAGCTGATAATCCATCGAAGACGATGAACACGTTGGACGACCTACTTAACGGAATGCGTAAAATGAGGCGCTGGTGTCTGAATGTGTTTGAAAAGATCATCATCAAGCCCTTACACAAATTGCTGAAGATACGCACTTCACGAAGACGTTGTTTGAGGGAATCCATTAATCGTAAACGGCCTTAGTTCTGGCAGAATGACGACTGGTATCATCTGCATGACAACGCACCAGCACATCGATCCCATTTGGTAAAAGAGCTCCTCACCAAAACTCGCACTGACGTTCTATATCCCTCCCCCCCTATTCACAAAACTTAATCCCGTGTGACTTTTACCTGTTCTTGTTCCCATCAGTGAAAAACATTTACAGGGACGCCGTTTTGTGTCATCAGATGAGGTGAAAGGAACATCGTAGGAGACCTTACGGGAGGTTGCGAAAAATGGCTTCCAGCAATTCTTCCAGAAGTTATACGAACTCAAGTCCCTCAGGGGCTCACCTTCTTTAGATGGGTACGGGTTTCACAATCCCGAGGTACCCTAGGATCTTTTCCTTTTCCCAAGGGGCTTACTATCTTTGGTAAACACGGTTGTCACGACCCCGGGGTACCCCAGTGATCCTTCTCTATTTTCGACCCTCCATCTTGTCATCCAATTTCTCCTTTTCCCGTCCAGACCACAGACCTATGAATGTTTGGCGCAGTATAGCCAAAACTGGCTCTTGCGCCATAAAACATCAAACTCACTCACTCATACGAACTCAAGCAGAAGTGTATCGTCGCCCAAGGGGACTGCTTAGAAGGTGGATGTGCTTCGGCGCTGTTAACTATTCAGAGTAAAGTTTTCTATACTTTGCCTTCGAACTTTTTGATCAAACTATGTTTATAAAGCAATAACAAACAATTATTTGCTTCAAAATACTTCGAATATTACCAGTTTTAGGTTTATATTCTATTACATGGGTTCAGATGGTTAATATCGCCAAATGCTGTTACAAACTACACACGAAATATCGCCAAATGCTGTTACAAACTACACACGAAATATCGTCAACTGCAACCGTTACTGTCGTTCTCCTTCAGGTCTTCCGTAGAAAAATCATAGTAAAACTAGCTGGAGTATACCCGTTCTTCGCACGGGTGAATTGAAAAATTCAACAACACAGATTGAAGGACAAAGAAGTTTTTAATGAATTAATTCTATGTCAATTAATTTAATTTTCATATCTCAGAGCTGAAGAAAAAAACCATATTCGTTAAATTTTAAGTCTATAGGTCTAATAAGCTGATAAAAGGTTTTTGTTTTATTTATAACGCCCCGTAACTCTCTTGTGGGTCGATTTTTGAAAACACCTTCCTAAGCTGATCTCTACTCCTAGCAAAAGTAACTCATTTTGCCCACATTTTGTGTAATGAACGCTTAAAGTAGTATAAAAACTTGTATCTGGATGTGTAATACGTTAATATTACTTTATTTTGTATTTATTTTATGTTAAAAGAATAATATATATTCGCAAGCAACGCTGTTCCTTACATTATAACAGCGATTCAATTGAAACGTTGCGAAATGTTAGCGATAGAGCCAAGTTGGCATTATTTTTGCTGCGTCTATGTTGGCAACTTGATGATTGATTGAACGGTACAGAAGTGGATATGCTGTGGGGCCACCTGGTGGGAAGCTGCAACAAAGAGAATAGTACAAAACCCTTCTCTACACAAAGAAAAATACATATACATACCAATTTTAATTGTAATCAGTTGAACCGTGTTGGAATGCAGCGAGGTCATACAAACATCCATTTATATATAGAGAGATTAACCATTTTAATATATAACATTAAAGGAGAACCTATACAAACGAAATTTCTCTGTTCTTGGCTAACCTGTTGGCAACCTGGCGATTACTTGAACAGTGCAGAAAGAGATGTGCTTTAGCTTCATCTGGTGGGGAGCTGCAACAAAGAGGATAGCACAAAAACCTTCCCCATAAAAAAATGCATATACATGCCAATTTTCATAGTGATCAGTTAAACGATGTTGTGTGAAGTGAAGCGAGGCCATATATACAAACATCAGTTTTCATATATATAGATTAATCACAAATATAGGAGTAGCTTTTATTTGCTGATATTTTAGATACAGTCGCTAAAAGTATCCGTTAGACTAGATCTGTGCCCTTTAACTAAACAATGTACTAAAGCGTAGAGTAACAAATGTATTCGGAAATTTAACAGCGGCTTTTAAAGAGAAATTGAAAGATTCGGAAACAAAATATTACTTAAATAGCGATGTTAAATCATGTGAACCCGTACAACATCTAACATATAGTTTCAGCCCTTACATATGTTTTATTAATGAAAAAAGGAGATATTTTATACATTTTTCTATATCATGTATCCAGTTTTCAAAAAGGATGGTGTGAAGAAAAAAACATGTCGATTAGGGTCAAGTTTGTCGAGAGAATCTTTTTCTTACCTACTTTTTCTCAAATTACAGTTTTGAGGTTCGCCAGATGTTCCACGACCACCTTGTTCTATGGATCGCACACTTCCATCTTTTCTTCTACTCTTTCTTTATCTCTTTTTTCCTTACACCTGCGTTGAAAAAGCGAACATCAAAACAAAGATGTCAGGAGAGAATATCGTTACCTCTGCATCGTTATCGAGAAATGAAAATGGCGAATTTTTTTTTTTTTCAGATCTTCGTTTTAGTGATGACACATCAAAAAAGATTCTTTTTCTCTCGGATCATTATCTCAATTGTGAAAAGTTCTTCAAGAATATAATTTAGTTCCTAGTATCCTCTTTAATTTAGATTCATATGAATAGTTTTTCCCTTATTTCAAAGAAAGAAGAAAAAAAAATGTGAATTACCTTTTGTAATTTTAAAACTCGAACTATATTTGAATAATTTCGTCTCTCATGCAGAGTAAACTCTTCGTATCATTTTTCATTCTTGGTTACTTTTAAATTGCATTTAGTCTTTTACGGTATTCATTCGTAGATTTTTTCGTTTATAATTTTTCACAGCCATTTTTAATTTATTCTAGTGGGTGATCGGTTAACGAACATAATCCGTTCCAAGACTATGTTCGCTATCCGAATTGTTCGTTAACCGATCATCGATTCACTATAGACTTCTATGTGAAATCGATTAATTCGTTTTGGAGACCCTAAAAAAATGAAATCAAAACCGAAACTGATGGTCTAATGTGTATGAATATTCTACTGGATTTTTTTTTCAATATAACTTTGTTGTTTAATAGGTAAGCAACATAATTCAGAAGAGATAAAAACGATTTTTAGTCCGTTTCTCATATTTCACGTATTTTTACGGTGGTAACGCGTCATCGACACCTTTATATTTTACAGTCTGCACTGTTTGAAAAAATTAAGAATTCGCTTAATTTATTTGCCATGTCACCATATCCACTCGCTCATAACTTATCAGCTGTCAGAAAATATTGATATTCATACTGAAATTCAAGTATTCAAGTGTGTATTGATTTTAGTCATAATAATAATTATTGAATGAACTTTACATTCATTGTTATTTCAAGTTTCATTTAGTAATTATCAGTACTAAGCATGCTTTAAACATTTTTCTTTCAGTGATCTTATTTGTATGCAAAATGATAACAAATGTTTAATAATTTTTTCAGAGCCGAGAAGTGTTCATTAGAATTCGTTTTGTTCATTATCCGAATATGTGTTCGTTGTCCAAACACAAAAATCTTTCGTGAAAGTGTTCATTAACCGATTTGTTCGTTAACCGATCACCCACTGTATTTATATTTACAGCATTACACGGAAAAAAATATTAAATTACATCAAGTAGTGTTTAGTACACATGCGTAATAATGCTGGTTACTAATACTAAATGCTGCAATATTTTTTACATCTGTCGTGAATGCTGAAGAATTGTAAAAGCGTCATTAATATTGTTACGAATTTTGTATAATTAACGCTTAGTTTAATCTTAAAATAGTGTAAATATGTATCTGATGTTTAAACGTTTAAACTTAACCCAGGTTCAAAATTACGAAGTCCGCCGCCAAAAGCCCTCGTGCGATGTCAATATTCACTCACTCGGCAAAATTAAAAAAAAAAACGCAACCTATACTGATCTGTCGTGGCGCCATCTTCCCGCTAGAAGAGCAACCAAAAGTCATCAGACCCACTTGACACAGCAACCAAAAGTCGTCAGACCCACTTGATGCAGCAACCAAAGTCGTCAGGCCCAGTTGACGCGATATCTCCAATTAACAGCAACATCCGCTACACACACTCGCCATAACAATTATATCATTCTTCACCACCCAACACTCACGATGGGAGAGTTGTGTAGCGGTACCTTCTTAACCCATTTTATCCCACTGTTCTATTTAGAGGGCAGCTGAAAAATATCATGTGGTAATCATTATTTGTATGTTCCGAATATTTTGAGAGTTGGAACATGTAGGGACATGTATTAGCTTCTTCCAGCGTGAGTTATGTGTCTCACCCCCTTGCATTGGAGATGGATCGGGTAGGCCAAGGAAGGGTAGTAACAGTGCGGAGACAGTCTTGTGACACCCTTGCCGTGTGAGGCCGAACATTATCTTGTTGAAAAGAAGCTCCTGGGAGCCATTGCATGAGTGGCAACACATGTGATTGCAAGATGTCATGGACATATCACTGAGCTGTCATGGTTCCTCGGATCAATACTAGGGGTGACCGTGTATTGTAGGCAATGGCACTCCATACCATCACACCAGCTGTGGGAGCAGTGAGTAGCTGTAAAGTAAAGGCAGGATTGAGGCATTCACCACGGGGTTTCCTCATACGAACACGATTGTCATCATTGCTGAGATTGAATCTGGATTCGTCACTTAAGACGACCTGGTTCCATTCCGCTGCAGTCCAGTTTCCTCGAGCGCGGCACCACTCCAAACGGAGGCGTCGCTGGGGCGTCAAGGGCAGCACACGTAATGGGCGCGGCGATCCCAAATGTCCTTCAGCTAGGCGCTTTCGTATGGTTCGAGGAGCACAGAGGCCCCTAGTGAAGGTGCTACCTGTGCCTGGATGGCGTCCTATGAAGCAGTTGGCTGTACACGAACATTTCTTACGATGTGGCGGTCTTCTCGATGAAGGTCTTTCGAAGGTGACCTGAACCTGGTTTTCGTGTAAATGACATCTCTCTGATCCACTGGTCCCAACACCTCCTCACAACTCAATCAGAGTAGCCTAATTGACGAGCTGCTCGCCTAGCTGACCACCCAGCTTCCATCATGCCGATGATTCTCCCCCTCTCAAACTGCGACAGCTGCTCATATCGTCTTTGAAAACGGCGTAATGGCATGTCTATCACAACTCTTCCTTTGCAAACGATTCAACACACTCAAACAAGCTTCGGTTACCTGTTTTATACTCCACGGAGAACGACGTCAAACGCCCTCGATCGGCTATACGTAATGCGCAATCACGCTGCATTTCTAATCATTTGCATATCTCCCCGACATGTACCTTCATGCTGAGTTTCGTTACGATCCCGCGATTATTCTTGGTTTCTCTAATTGCTTTGTCCATGAGTGTATTTTCCATATTTCTAAGCTTAATTCTATTGCTATTCCTACAGAAGAATTTTTATTTTTAGACAGAAATGTAAAATAAACTATTAGAAGCAGCAATGTCTTAAAATTCACCAGATTTTCTTTTGTCTGATTTTATGATTAAAAAGTTTTAAAAAGGGATTAAGGGGACAGGAGGAGGTGTTTGGGTATCGGTGTTGACCTTGAGGAGAACATCCTATCAATAGCTATCGTCTGGAATTTTCACGCGATTCCCACGCGACTTACAGGATCGATGCAAGAGCCTATCACGAACCCTCTTGATGAGCAACATTATGACGTCATTATTTTTCCTTTCTTTTCGGGAACCAAAATTCTAAGGATTATTGATTAAAACCCTAAATAACCTGTTAATACTCTCTTATAAGTTATGATTATTTTTCTTTTCCTTTTTCACATTTTTAAAAGTTTAAATATCTGTATTCCTTACATTCTACAAAAAAAAGTTTGTTTTCGGTAAAGGGATACATTTTGTGAAAATGAACTTCCGGAATAAAGAATACAAATAAAGGCAGTTAAATAAATTTATTTGATTTTGCTGTAAGAAACCGTAATTTATTAACATTTTAAGGTATCCGACTACGTTCGGGACCGTGATTTTGCAAAAGCGTGTAAATGGATAATATTTATATTTAGTGTCACTTAGATTAGAAAATGTATATAAAATAGTTTTAAGAATAGTATTACAATAAAAATTATTAGTACATATTTTGACAAAAGTGAACATAGAATACCCATTTTCAAAATATTCTCCTTTTGGAAAAATGCTTCTATTATAATAATATTTTGCCTGTATATAGCTCAGACATCTGTACAGAGGCTCAACTAGAATTTTTTAAACATAATTGCTTAGAAGTTGGATTATCCATGTTTTACGACAAAAGAGGGGAAACATTTTAAGAAAAAAACGCCGATAATTATATTTCAAATGGTTGTAACTCTGAAAATAATGTGAATTTTTCAAAAATCTCATAGTTGAGCCTCTTTACAGAGGTCTGAGCTATATGCAGGCAAAAATTGTTATAATAGAATAGCATTTTTCACAAAAGGAAAACATTTTGAAAAAAGGTTATTCTAAGTTAATTGTTTGCCGAAATGTTGCATTTAAATAAATTTTTTCGTCAAAATGTCCTTAAAACAATTTTATACATGTGTTTTAATCTAAGTGACACTAAATATCATGAAAATTATCCATTTATGCGCTTTTTTAAAATCACGGTTCCGAACGTAGTCGTGTACTTTAAAGGGAAAACCACTGAATGAAATGAAATGAAATTCAGAATGAGTCTGAATAGAACCATCACGATAGCCACCGAATACTTCTTCGTTCATTATTTCAAATATATCCTATTTTGTGCCTTATTTTGACGAAATTTAGAAGTAGTTTTTTCTAATAAGATTTAACTAACAAAGAGGGGTAGATATTATTTTTCTCTATATATAAAAGTTTTTCCTGATGCTGTAATAAATTTTTGATGTAGTTAAGATTAGCTGCAACAGATGGCGCCAGGGTATCTTTAAAATTAAATTTATTCTTCGCTCCGAATACGTCAGAACTACATGATACATATAAATTACAGTTTTATAACTTGAGCAATGAGTATGAGCACAGTTGAGTAATTTGTATAATGGTGGATGGTCTAACGTTAGGTGACTATGGAGTACCCTCCCTCTTCTAGGGAATCTTAATATAAACCAAGTTTTAAATTTGTTTCCAAAAAGGCATTACGTTCTTGAATGTACTACTGTAGAAAAAGGCTACTGGTTTTATTACTTTTAGAGGAAATTCAAATGTATTCCTGTCTAGTGTATTGTGTCATTCAGCAAGAAAAGATATTACTGCCAAAATAATAAGGAAACGATGAGTTGAGAACATATCAGAGCAATCGCACAGTGTAAGCAAAGTAGAATGAACATATCTTATTCACAATTTTAAAGAAGATATTCATTCACATTCAGAATGCGAAACGAATTTATAATGTAGAAGTTATGTACTGTAAACTGCTGTTTGTAAAAAATGCTACACCTTGAAAGGATTATCAGAATTAAATGAAATTTAATGCACAAACGACTTGTATTAGAACAAATAAATGACAAAATTTTCTAAGCAACAAAAACAAAATTATTATGTGTCCGAAATCAGTATTTGGTGTAACCACCACACGCTGCAATAAGTGCTGCTATACTATGTGACATGAAGTCAAACGGATTTTGAATGTCTGCTTGTGTAAGAGAATTCCATATTGCTTGTATGCACAGCAAAAGTTCGTCTTTAGAAGTTGCAGGACGCGGATCACGAGCGAGACGCCGAGCAATCAAATCCCACACGTGCTCAATAGGCGGTACATCCGGCGAATAAGCAGGCCAAGGAAGAAATTGTATGTAGTGGGCTGATCAGAAGTCTCGAGCAGTCTTTGAAACATGTGGACGTGCATTATCCTGCTGAAAGATATCTCCAGGGATGCCTTGAAGGAAGGGAACGACTTCGGGCTGTAGCACTTCACAGACGTACCTGTTGCTATTGTTATTACCCTCAATTCGTAGCAAATTGGACAGTCCATGATACGAAATCGCAATCCAAACCATAACGGGTTATAGTTTGCATAACAGGTGTTAAACTTTTATGTCGTTCGATAACACACTCTGGAAGGCAGCGTTCATTGGCATAGCGTCTAACATGAATGTGGCCATTATGGTCCCACAAATTGAAGCGTGATTCATTTGAAAAGACAACTGGGTGCCAATCAGCTTGCCAGGCTCTGTGCTCATGAGCCCATTGCAGATGCAGCCATTGATGGTTTGCCGCGAGGGGAGATCCTGTATAAAGGCACCCTTGCACGCAATCCACGGTGCAGCAGACGTTGACAAATTGACGAAGCTTACATTAGTACACCTGTAGCAGTAGACTAACGGGCTGCCAACTGCCTGGAGGAAGCTGTAAGGTCATTCACCGCCCAGTCGTAGCGCTCTGAAGTCACCTTCTATCGTCCATTGCCAGTTTTTCGAATTGTTCGGTGCTCGTTGTCCACTGCTTCCAAACTCGCATCACTGTTCCGCTGTACACGAGATCCTATTGCGCGATAGGAAAATCATCCTTCTCGAAGGCCGATAATCCTTCCCCGTTCAAACTCCATAATTTTTGGGGACTTTCTCCTTTTTTCGTGGGAGGCATCAGGTCTCACAAACGTTCGCCCAACAAATAATCATCAACTATTCTCATCGCCCCGCTACAGCCCCTATTTATAGTTTTCAACTCTGTTCAGAGGGCGTGACCGCCACGCATGCGTGGTGGCTCTCAAAGCTTACATTTTACGTAACGTCCTAAAATTGATATTTTCTGCAAAGTTTTTAATTCTGATGATTCCTTCGGGTGTTGCTTTTTTTCAAACAGCAGTGTATTGTTTTTTGGGGTCTACGAAAAGGTTTTTTTTGGGTGTTTCAATCCCGGAAGTATCGGTTGTTGTCAATTTACATGAAATCCAAAATGGCGGCCTAGTGGTAACAAATCGTCAAGAAAATATTTGCAAAGAACTGTTTTGAAATATATTTCAATCAAAGAACATAGGAATAGATTAAAAATAGCCAATATCACAATCAATAATGAATATCAATAATGAATATCAATATAATAAAAATTATATATAATAATAATAATAATATTATTATTTAATATATTATCATGTAATGTAAGTTAATAATATTTATGATATATGTTAATCTTCATGTAATTTTATAAATAAATAACAATTATAATATTTATAAAATAGTAAAATAAAAAAATAATTATAAATAGATAATATAACAAAACAATTGTAAAATATAATAATTATTAAATTACGTTATAAATAAAATAATTATATAATCATTAAAAGTAATAATGAATATCAATTAATAAGTCCTGATAACTTGCAAAATTCCGAAAACTGCGAGTTGTTTCAATGAATTTCATCGAACAAGGAACGCTCAAACACTCATTATTAAAAAGCAAAATAAAGTAGAAAGGTTCGATTTACAGCAATAATTAAAAGAACGGTACTTATTCTTTCAAAAAAAAAAATCCTTGTACTTCCCAATGATATTAGAAATATCCATATTTTAAAACGGAACAGAAAACTGAAATAGTATCTTAAGAACAAATGTAATGGAAATGGTTCAATTTTTTTAAAAAAATTGAATTAAAATCGTCTAAAACTAATATGGTTACCGCGGAAAAAAAACTCCAAAAAAAACTTTAAATTCCCCGAAACGGGTAAAAATATCAAAGGTTCACCGATTTGAAAGTTATCCCCATCTTGGAGAACATAAAAAAACCCCCTTTTCCTTTAAAACCCCCGAATATCAAATTAGCTCCTGCAGAATGGACTCTTGTACTTTAAATCGGTCGAGGTTCTAGTCTGCTCGTTAGCGTGGTGTGCAATTTTGGAGAGGGGAATACCAGCAATGCCCTTTCGCCCCTTTAATGGCAGTTTTTAAACTATTCCATCGCCACAGCCCCTCGTGTTGCTGTATAGTGTGATTTTAATATAACTCTCACTAACCAACGTAAAATTCATTTAAAATTTTATTTAGTTTAGTTAAACACAAAAAGATTTATTAAAGTCGCCCATCCGGTATAGTGGTTAGTGACGCTGACTGCGGTGCTGTAGGAACTGGATTCGAATGTAAATGTATAGTGCCTTCGCGGCATGGGGGGGACTCTTTTAAAAGTCGTTTAGCCTGGGAAATTTCCCCTTTTTATGGGTTTGGGGGAAGGGGAAAAAGAGGTGGGAGGCCCCTGACCGTCCCCAGGTTATTCTCCCTCAAAATTGGGGTAGAACCGAGCAAAATCATGCGGTCACATGCATGGTGCTCAAAACTAAGGCTAACGACAGGCGTAAAAATCTATCCCTTCGCCGCGATGAATTTGGTGTACCTTGATCTGATGTTACTGTCGTTTAGGTGGCATAAGAAACAACAGATTTATTAATCTTTGTAAAACCAGATTTAGCCTTATTATCTAATCTAAAAACAATATTTTCTTCGTAACTATGAAATATTAAAAGAATGACATTTATTTCTCGAAAAAAATATACCTTCGAGACCATATTGTTTGAAAAATACAGAAAATTCTGGTAAAGTTTATCGACTGTGTTAAGTTTACAACGAGTCATAAACACTTATTTTTATTTCTAAGAAACCAGTTACCATGTCTCCCTAGAGAAAAAATCATAGCTCAGCACTATATTATGGTGTGGAGATGGTTATGATCACTTATCGGAAAAGATATCTTCTCATATTTTTCAAATCGGAATTGTCGTTAAAATGATATGGAACAGTTTTTCCCGCTTTTCTTGTTCTTCAAAACATCGTTCTGAAAATGTTTTCGATAATTTTATATCGAAAAACCAAAAGGGGATAATAGTTGATCACAATACTTTGTTTTTTCTGATTTTTTTTCGATGGTATTTCTGTTTTCCCGTTTGTTCTTAATCAAGAGAACACACCCCTAGAAATTTTTAGTTTTCTTTCGAATAAAGCGTTCAAATTCGGCATAAAAAATTCCCAAAACCAATCTAAACACCCTTTCGTTCTATTATTTAACCATTTTACTCAAAAAGAATGGCAAAACAATGCTAAGTACTTCCATACCTTACTATCAGATGTGGAAACAAAAATATATTCCGTAAATGATTATTTAAAATTACAAATGTAATAGAATATATTGATACGAATTGTGTGTAAAATAGGGTAAATAATTCGCGTATATGCCTTTATATCGGTGTTAAAACTGTAATATTTGCAAGCAACGCCGTCCTTTACGTTATAGAGGTGATTCAATGGGAACTTGACGAAATCTTCACATCAGAGCCAATTTGGCGACCTTGGCGACCATGTTAGTGACTTGGCAACCATTTTTGGCGAGTTTCCATGGTTATTCTGGAAAATTTTTGACATCCAAACGATTATACGAAAGGGGGTCTTTCTCGAAGGATCCTTGAATATTGTAAATAAGGAGACGCTCACCGAAATTGAGTTAATATTGTTTTGACTAGAGATTAGTAGAAGGAGCCAGTGTTTGTGAATAATCTAGCCTACTTGTATTTTAGACACTGATGGTTGTGTCTAAGCGTTGTAGAAAATATGAAGACCTTTTTTGATATTTTTTTTCTATGAATTTCGCGTGAATCCCCTTTTTGGTTTTTTCTTGACAATAAATTTCCATTGCACCTAAAGAACTGTCTTGTGGTCAGTCTGAAAAGAGACCCCAAAGTTTAAGTCCCAAGTAAGCCTAGTACTCATTTATCGACCAACTGCAGTAGGGATGAAAAACGTTAACCACCCGTCTGGAAAACCCGACCGGGGTGGAAGGAAACGCAGCACCGACTATGGCCCTTTTAGTTTTTATTTAGTCAACATATATAATAAGTATATTAGTTATATTGATTTTTTTCCTGAACACAAGCTACAGCTCATTGAGGACATTTGTGTAATTTTATGAATGAACAATTTTTTAATATTATTATTATTAAACAAAAATGTAATTTGCAGCAATTCTATCTGGCACTAAATACATGTCCATTATAGTGAAAAAATAATTCGGAATGTAACTTATATTTGTAAAGAAGATGGCCTTCAATAGAGTGTGGTACATTTATGGACTCTCATATTTTAATACTAGCAATGCACATATGAGGGACTAATTATTGTAATATTGACTTATTTAGTTCCATAATATGTGGAC
>BMAV01008844.1:0-28204 GCA_019973955.1 Trichonephila inaurata madagascariensis | reverse complement strand
ATATTCTTTTTTTTATTACTGCTGCTTAATTCTTATAATGAAATGATATATGAATTTTTTATTGTTTTTGTGTTCATTTAACGGTTGATGAACTTGATAGTGCACTCTCTTTTCGGTTTTATTTGATGGCGGTTGTACCCTAGCGCAACAAACCTGATTTGCAGAAACTTGTTGGGTCCCAATGACACCTCAGATGGAGATGGGGCAAGGAGTTTCATTATTTTGGGCTTTTGTAAGGCTTTGTTTTAAATTAAAAAAAAAAAAAAATTAAATATCGTAAAATCGTGTACAGCGGGCACCTATACCTTCAAGTTGCATTTTTTGACTTTAAGGTATATTCACCTTAAAGCAGTACTTCTCAAAGTTTCCATATTCGCGACCCAATATTCCATCATAATTTTCATCGCGCCCCCCTCATACTATAACAACGTATTGAATTCAATAATAACATACTTTCACGCTAAAACTACGATACGACTTTTTTCTCTTAAGTGCCATCACATGTATAAACGTCTCGCTAAGCCAACATGTTTATTTTCCCGGACGTATATATACATCTTTCCGAGAACGATCTTTTCTGCACACTACTATCCATAACATTTTTTGGAACGCAATAAAAGGATCTTGACAATGTTTGAGAAAGATTTAATTATTTCAGATTATTTGTTTCTTTATTCCTTCCCCCACTCCTCAATGCATCCCATACGCGCGCCTACATGGAAAACTGTTAACATTGGGAAGCGGATTGCGTAACTTTCACTCGACAGTTAATGGATTAAATATTAACCGTACAAAGGATCAAGATAAGTGTTAATTCTTGTAAATAATTTTATATATGACAATCAAATGGGGTCACTGGTTATTATTATACTTGGTCTTAACTTAGTATTTTGTTAAATTAATTGTAAAAAATAAATTGTGTAGCACTGATACAATTATAAATGTAAATGTGCATTTTATTTTTTATTACATCAGAATATATTTTGTTTGCTTACGTTCAGTAAATTAATAATTTTTTTAAACAGTCTTCTGTTTTCAACTTTTCAATATGCTCGCGCCCCCCTTGTACAGTTGTCACGCCCCCCAAAGGGGGCGCGCCCCACAGTTTGATAAACACTGCCTTAAAGTCAAACCCTTTAAACGCACACCCTTTTTACAAAGATTCCTGAAATGTACGTGTGTAGTGTTTTTATGTTTCGGAATAATTTATTAGGGGCATTATTCCAAAAGCTTTAGGAAAAAAAAAAAAAACAGTACACCGAACTCTTTTTTTGTTTTTGTTTTGTTTACATACGTTAAGGAATTAAGGTTAAGGTTTTTTACATACATAAGGAACGTTAATACGGTCCTTAGAAAACCGTGCAAAAAAAAATCGTGTAAAAAATACATGTAATGTATGGTAGATTTGGGGATAGGTATCTCAACTTTAAAACATCGTGTAAGATGAAAAATCTTTAAATATTTTACCAAACAACCGTGCAAAAAAAAGTAATAATGAAATCCGTGTTACATATTTATTAAACAAGTAATATAAAATATTTTTTTTAAGTCAAATCCTACTTAGATCAACAAAGAAAATTTTTATTTTAGCTACTTTTTATGAAATAGTTACAATTAATATAAATATGCATATACGTATGACAGAATCACAACGTTAAGTGTTAATTAATTTTTATTAATCATCATTAAAGTATCGTATTGTCATCCAAAACAATCGCGTATAAAAAATTTCAGTTCAACTGAATGCTTTAAAACGTGAGAAAAAAACTGTTTCAAGTTTTGACACAAGTCGCCAAAAATGATGCCAACGTGGCCGTATTTGTAATTCTTTAAATAATTAATTTTAACCAATTAATTTTTATTAATTATAATTATATAAATTATTGTATTGTCCTCCAAAATAATCATGTATACAAAATTTCAGCTCAATGGAGCGCTTTAAGATGTATTTTATTAACGATTGAAAATTCCACGAAGATAAATAAATAAATATATAGAGAGAGTGGAAGCTAATAGAAGGAATTGAACAAAAACAATTCATTTTTACAACAACACAAAAATTAAAATCAGTGTACAGAGAAAATTCAGTGTATAAGTATATACACCATATAAAAATTGAAACTATAGGAATAGAACTACTAACAATTATTCATAACTACTTGATAACGAATGTGCACGTTTGTTAAGAACTGGATCAAAGATGCTATCATCAATAGATGTGTCAAATATGTCTCGCACAACTGTCGGTTTGGATTGAAATGAAGAATTTCGTTCATTATTAACAGTCTCAGTTGGATTTTTTTTGTTATAAAGTCTTATTAGAGGCTGTTTTTTTTGTGTGTTCTCAAGTTTCTTACATAATTCTTTATATCCTGCAACTCAAAACTTAAGATTAATTAAAATTTCAATGCACGCTCTATGTCAGAATCATGAGTAAGAAATTGCTGTTCCATGCTGATAGCAAATTTCAAGCCCTCCCGAATTAAATCAGCAGTTAATAGCTGAGCATCACCTTCTACTTTGTCATTATCAACTTCTTTATTATCATAAACTGCAAAAATTCGATCAAAACGTCCTCATCCAAAGGGTACGAATCCCCTATTTTTTTTTTTTTTTTTGAATTCGCGCTGGAACGAAAAATTCGTTTCAAATAAGAAAAAAGTCCCTTAACTTCGTGTACGGTGTTATTTCAAAATCGTGTAAATAAAAAGACCGTGTAAAAAAAAAGTTGGGTATAAACTTCTAAAACTACAAACCTTTAAGTTCATACGGGCGCAAGCGGAATGTCATTTCTTTGAAATAAACACATTTCGATACATGTAACAGTAAAATTTTTTTTCATGCTCATCTTTTTTTCTGTATTTTTAAAACTCTTACTTCATATCCGGTGTATAACGCACACCCGTAAATTTCGTTCAATTCCTACTATTAGCTCACACTCTCCATATATTTATTTATCTTGGTGGAATTTTCAATAGTTGATAAAATACATTTTATATAAAGCACGTTAAATCTGTCGAGAGCTCAAACGTTCTTCCGTTGGTGTGGCGTGGTAGTTAGGAAAGGTGGGTACCAGCTCAGGTGTCGTCCTCATCACTTGACCATGATTCAAAATGACAAGGTCCGTCGCCAGAAGCCCTCGAGTAGCTGAACAATGCGACGTTATTGTTCACTCATTCATAGTTGCCAGCACATTTAATTTTAGAATCATTTTAATGAGACAAATGTACTCCATCACCTTTTCTGACTGTCTTGACGAGGTACCCCATTTTTTTTTTGTGAGCTGCTATTTGACCAGCCCTGGCCACCGTTGGCGCCAATTTTTTTAGCGACCGAAATCGATCCCCAAGCAACTTAATTTAGCGATAGGTAGTTTTTGGCGACTGGAATCGATAGCCGAGCAACACAATTTAGCGATAGGCGTTTCGAGAATTTACAAATTGTGATTTTGCAATAAAAATAAAGAAATATTATTGTGAAATTTAAAAAAAAAAAATATTTATAAAGCTATCAGTAATTTATAAAAATAAAAATTGTACTTTCATTTTAAGTTAAAGGAAAGAAAGGATTTTATTTTGTTGTATGATAGAGTATATATATAGATGCAAATCTCCGAAAATGCCACCAAAATACTCAGTCGATTAAATACGCGGGAATTTGTTGAGCGTATTGTCATGTGATTATGATGTCAGATGAATCGAGTCTATTTCGAAGTCCTTCGCCAAAAGCCCTCGTGTAGCTGAACAGTGCGACGTTAATATTCACTCACTCACTCACTCCGATTAAAAGTTAAGCGATTCTGTTTCCCGTGCCACCGTTTTTCACGTAGGCGCGCGTATGAGGGGAATTGAGCGGGGAGGAAGAAAAGACGCAGAAATAAGCAAGTTTTTCTCTGAAATAAGTAAACTTCACAAACACGATCAAGTTCATTTTATTATATTCCAAAAATCTTCGAATTAATTGTATCAATAGCAGCGCATAGAAAGGAATCATATTTCGAGAATATACGTCCGCGGTGTTTAAGGCTATCTTCGGCTAATGTTAAAGAATAGGACCCAAATTCGGAATACTTTTTCATATATAAAAGAACTCGCGAACATTAATATTATATTCTGGCCACACTATCCTGTAGAGAATCACTTATTTTATCATATTTCCTCTTTTTATCCTAGTTGACACGTTTTTTCTTTTATAAAATGTGTTTCGCCTTTTTTATCCTATACCGTAATGTTCAATGTGAGCTATCCCTTTACATTTTAAAAGAAAAAACTAATTATTTATGAAATATTTTGAAATTTTAAAAACACTATATTATGAACAAATACTTGAGTTACAATGTCACAAATTTTTATAAAAATTAAGGCATTGTTTCTGTCCGAAATGTGCTCCGCGTTAAGTTCATGCTCTCGTACATATGACGAAAACAGCCTTAAGGTACCAGTTCAGTTCAGTACAGTGATGATCACTGTAAAAATGGAGTAAGGTACCACTTCAGCGAGAGGGATATTATACGCCGGTGGCAGTTAAAGGGCTAATAGACTTAACGTACATCATACCTGCTACACATGATGTTCTTTAAAAAATGAGGTTCGTAAACTCTACGCATAAGGTGCGAGTTCGTCACTTTACCACCGTACTCTACTTCGACCTCCTACCCACCGTTTATAAAAATGGAAGAAAAAAAAATTCTCCTAGGAAACTTTAGAAGACATAATGAGTTACCGAAACACCTTTCATTTTATCCTTTTATCTACGAGAGCTCTGCGGGGGTCTAAATGATCCTGCACGACCACACAAACGTAACTTTAGAACACGTCACTTCTTCCGGGTTCAAGTTTTGAACGAACTAAAATAAATCTCGAGTATGAAAAATAAGTAAGTTTTTTAACCTATTGTGTGATAGAGGTACTATTTTTATAAATTTTACATTATATCAAAAATTCAAGAAATTACCGATAATGCAAATAAATAAAAACCAATTTTACAACAGTTGTGAGGCAACCATTTTTAATATCTGATAAACATCTGAAGCATGTTTATCGAAATTTAATATCGAAATGCAAAGAAGAAAGAAAGAAGGGAAGAAAAAAGAGCAATATTAAAATATTTTCGAATAAATTCCTCATTATCATTATCGTTTGCAATTTTTTTTTATTTTTGCATTAGTGATGTTTAAAATATCGTTAAGCTTATATTTATTAATTTTAAAAACGAAAATATTTTATTTAATACAATGGCGTAACGGAGAATATTAGGGCTCCTTTGTAAAGTCAGGATTTTGGACTGCAAGCCGGATCTTACAAAAGGATTACAAAACTATAACATAACATAGGCTTTGGGCCCCGTAGAATCCTAGGCTCCCTAGAACTCTGGGCCCCCCACAATACGTAGGGGTGCACGTTACGCCACTGATTTAATATCATAAATAAGCCGGCAGTCGTTAGGGAACAAAGAACGACGTTCGACGTTCTTTTAAAACTTTTTTTTGCTGTCAACTTATAAAGTCGTTACACAATTTCTGATATAAAAGCTTGTCGCGAGATTTTCCTGTGTAGATAAACAAGCAAATTAAATAACTTGATCTGATTGATTTTAATTTTTAAAATTTTCAAACTAAGTAAATACGAGTACTTAAATCTCGCGACAAGCTTTTCTATCATAAATTGTGTAACAACTTTATAAGTTGATAGCAAAAAAAAAAAAAAGTTTTAAAAGAAAAGTTTATTTTATTCTTTTTAGAGCATTTAAATAAAAGCTTGTTTTTAAAAAAGTTTTTTTTACTTTTAATTTATTCAGTTTCACCTGAATCTGTTTAAAGAGTGTAGAGATTAGTTAATATACAAGGCCGTTCAAAAGACACTGTCTGGCGAGATCATCGAGCAAAAAGCTTAGATATTTCTTCAAAAACAATGATAAATAATTCCATATATTAATGGATACATGTGCTGTTTATAAATGAGAAAAACATTTAATATTCATGGTTCGCATGGTTGCATAGTAAGAAACGGAAGAAAAAGAGGAGTTTATAATTTTAAAATATAATCGATATAAAGAAACACAGCGATGGTGGCATGCTTATGTGGGAGTGTATGTCAGCATCAGGACTAAGGAATTTGGGATTTATTGAAGGCATAATGAATTATTTTCTTTATTTGAAAATTGAGAGAAAAAAATTTACAAATAACATAAAATTTGAGGGCCAGAAACTTCATTGTTCATCAAGATAGATCCTAAGCTCAAGGCTCCGAGCGCTATATAAATGTCTGCACGCACGAAGAAGTTTTAAAAATACTACTCCAATCAGCAAAGTTCAACATATTTAGATTACAGTATGAATACATTCTTTTAAAACGAAAGGAAAACTATAAATAAGGATTATCAAACAATGAAAACAAACATCCAGTCAGAGATTCTCAAAAAGTTAGTGATCTTCTAAGCCAGGGGTGTCAAACTCGTGGGGTGCCCACAACAAACATTTTTGCGGCCTCACCATTATATCGGCACACAATACTATGTGATAAAATATCAACATTTCGCTCGAAATAGGAAAAATAGAGGCAGAGAAAAGATGTGTTAAGTGTGTGTGTCAAAACGTAAACATTAAATTTTCTTGTTCTTTTATATATGTTTATTATGATGCATTATTCTCAAAATAAACCTACGTTTCAATGAATATTGAAATTTGTTTATGCCCACCTGAAGTCAAGTGAGTGAGTGTGTGAGTGTAGAGTTTTATGGCGCAAGAGCCAATTTTGGCTATGCTGCGCCAAACATTTGTTAAAAAAATTTAAAATATTTTATAAAATATTTAAATATAACGATAATACAGTTCTAAAAAGTTAAAATTCTAATAACATTAAACCGTGTTCAAGTAAATAAAGAGAAAATTTGGTGGGGAGTTGCCCCACCAAGTCAGACCATATATTAAAATAAAAACAATTGAAAAATAAGAATGGAACATGTTAGTTTAAAACAAAGTCAGGCAATACATGTTATTAAAAAATTAGCTTCTACTTTTCCTGAATCGGGTTGGTGTTAACGCGCGTATATATTTGTGAAGATTGTTTAAAATACTTTTTTGGCATTTTGAATTTATCCGTAGGATCTGGCTCAAGTTCTTCCTCCACGTCATACATAAGCATGTCTTCGTCATCAGTAGTATACTCTTGAGGTGCCGGCTTTCTGGGTTTAGGTGGAGCCATTTTTATTTCTATTTCTGGTTTCTGTACTTTTGGGCGCTTTCTTCTATTTCTTGAATTTCGTTTTACACTTTTTGGGATTTCAGATGCATTCGAATGTTCATTATTGGATGTAGTAGGGATAGACTCTGGTAAGGGAACTAATGGTTGAATTTCAGTTAAGAGTGCAGTAAATTTATTAGAGGTTGTAAGAGGGTGGGTTTCAGTTTCTAAAGATGTATTTGTAGTGGAAAGTGCGTCACTAGTTATACAGGAATAGGTGGTTGAGGTTCAGTGACTGTAGTTTCTGTTGAAGAGGTTTTAAAGCTTTAAATGTGCCTAAAGATTGCTACTAAATACTAAATATTTCCTGTTTCGAGATAAAAATGGGTTTTTAAAGTTTTCGTTTACTTTTGTGAGGTATTTTTTAAAATTTTTTTTGATTTTTCAAACGTAAATTTTACTTTGTATTCAAAATATTTCTTAAAATTTTGTTAAGAATATAATTAGATGTTATTTAAAAAAAAATCCTAAAGTGAAATATCAAAGTTTAAATGATGATAGAGCACACACTATTTCATTAAATTTCGAAAGCGTCCGTTCATTTTGGGAAGCACACCGGATTATAAAAATTTTTTTGTAATTTATTATTTATTTTCTGTGAATTTCTTCATTCGATAGATTTTACTCAAATCTGAATATTCTTCATTTTTATTTTAATAAGGAAATCCTTCTGATGTATCATTTATAAATTTAACGATATTAATCACACAAAAGTTAAAGGCAAATTAGTAGTACACTTTTTTTTGTATAACTATGTAAGATTCGCCGGACTTTAAAAAACTATATAGGTGGCACTGCCATCGGAATAGAGAGAGAGAGAGAGAAAACTTTACAAAATGGAGGAGACACGAATGGACGGATACGATCTGTAGTATTGAAAACAAAAATGGTGTGAATAAAAGTTTAGTGTTAGTTAGTTTTAAATGTTATATTAAGGTATCCAAACACGTTCGGAGTGCTTTTTTTAAAAATAGCATATTAAAACATTATAAATGCTTTTTTAGAGATGAATACCAATAAATACTAATATTTAACTAACAATATATTTTTAAAAATATCTGAATTTTACAAAAATCACAATTATAAGTAAAATTTTAGCAATATTCTTGAAAAACTTCAAAGCAATTAGAGAAAAAAGTAATTAACTTATATCAGTAAAAGTATTAGTAAAACAAATTAGATGCATTTATCTAGAGTATGTACTAAAATTTTAATGTTTTATTAAAATTTAAAAATTTTAGAGCTGATCGAGTAAATATTATAGGAAGTGTGTCATTTTTATGAGGCCGTTATTTAAATAACTGGACATAAATAAAAAATTATTCATACAATAAGAAATATTTTTTTAGTACATTCTCTAGAAAACAATATAAGTATCAGGTTCAAAAAGTTTTATAGAAATATATTCATAATATTTTGAGTTATCTGGCTCACCGTGAATACATTATGCATAAAAAACAGTTGGACGAAAAACGGATTTAAAGTTTAAACTCTCTTTGTTTTAATATAAATTATACATATAGAAAACTAAAATTAACCACATTTGTAAGTTATGCCCTCTTGTATCTCATCTTTGGCTAATTTTCTTTTCTTTCGTGACCTATTTTTTTTTCTGGAAGTTTTTATTTCAGATAATGAATGACGCTTTGATTCACTAACGCGCTCTTCATCGAGTTGGGCAAAACCTCTTTCAGTATTGGCACCAACTTGTACTTGAGCTTGGTTCAACACATCTAACAATCCTCGAAAACCTTTGTTAAATTGTATGACAGCCATGTGAGCTCATAATCTCAGAATTTGTAACTCCACAAAAATATCTTTCGGGATAAATTTCCACAGAATGCCATTAAAACTTTCATTTGCATTCTGTGTTTTCCTGTGTAAGCATTTATTCAGTAAATGCTTGTTACATAGCTTCATATAATGAGGCTTAATAATTTTAATTATTTCTTGAGGAAGTCCCTTGCCAGTATTGATATGCATCTTTCCGTGAAATGTAGCTCATTGAAATTTGCACCAGCTGTCGGGTCCAACTGGACATTGGCCATGCATTGGTTGGTTTTTGTTGGAACAGCAATGAAAAAATGCTGCAATTACTGCACTTTGCATTTTTTCTATGCTATTGACATCAGATATGATAGCAATACCATAATAGTTTTGCAGTTTATCGATGAAACTATCAGTTAATTTCCCACGACCTCCCAGACCTTTTTGCTTGAGCTTCAGCTTTCGAAGCCTTGAGCCAACACGCATTTGAATATGGTCAATGCATTCAAATTTTTTTACGCCGTTTTCACCATAAACATTTTTAACCGCATCAAAACTTTTTGAATCCCCAACTCCATAAAATCGCACATATTGCAATTTTCTCATCTGAGCAGATGTTTCGAATATTCTATACACTCCGACAGGTTACATCACACCAGATGACCCAACATGTTTTTCCCACTCATGTGAAATACTGTCTTCAGTTTTCTTCGAACATAATCTGCACATTTTTGACAAGACTTCAATGCCTAAAACCTTACCAGTATCTATGAAAATGACACTAACACATCCATTTAAAGATAAGTGTCCTCTACGTTGCCAAGTTCCATCGACTGACACACCGCATTGAATAACTTCATCAAAATTATTCTTTTTGTGAACCTCAGCTGCAGCCTCATTCATAATTTTACATGCAATTTTAGTAGAAACATGCTCTAATTTTTTCTCAAGACACCTAAAAGCTGTCTTAGAATGAAAGTTCACATTGATAGCTGAACACAGCTTCCTTGCAGCAGAGTGTCCCTTTCCGATGTTTCTTAAGCCAAAAACAAAGAAAGATTAATATTGTGCGTTTTATTGACTTTCATGGATGTACAAAAGGAGCTGAAAAATTTACAGTTTTTACATTTTAGTATCATATTAGATGCTAAGACAAAACACAGATTCTTGAAAAAGTTGTATCTTATTTTCGAAACATTCAGGGTAGCATAATAATGAAATCACATTACTTAAAATTTTTAAATTAAAAGTTACGTTCTTATCTTCATTTTCAACAGTACTTGACATTTTTGAATCATTTTGGTTTCACTTGCAGTAGGTGCATATTTGACATTTTTGTTGATCTCATTTGTGTTGTTCTTACTAGTGTGTATCTATTGCCTTTAAACTTATATTTACTAGTAACCCATAACTTAAGAGAATATAAAATTTAAATAATAAATTTAAAATTTCGCAAAAAAGAATGACAATGTTAGCAAAATAAATCAAAACACTCGAGCTAAAAGCTAATGAAAAGCAATTGAAAATTTTGTAAACACAATCTCTTATTGCCAAACTATTGAAAGAAATGTAGTGTTGCCACTAAATTTTAAGACAAGAAATTATTTGTATTACTTCTTTAAAAGACTTTTAAAACTGTATTTCCAAAAAACTGCTTCTAAAACTAATTTTTGACAGATTTTAAGCCATTTAAATGCCTACTTCCGGTAGATGATAGACTCACTTCCGGTTTTTTAAGTTTTATAAAATTGATTATAGCTTGACCTCTGTAACGTAGAAACAAAACAAAGGATGTTTTGGATAGCCAAAGGATAGCTTTATTCAATGAAATAAAAAACAAAAATATGTTTTTTGACAGAATTTGGCCATTTCAACGTGTTCGGATACCTTAATTGTGTGTGTTGTGTGGCTATTATATAAGGAACAATAAAAATAATTAGCCACTAAAGATGGACTGACTTATTTGAGCCTGGCAACTTGTGAAGGGTTCATCGTGATTTCAACTAATTATACTCTAGGATTTCTTTGGGACCAGAGTGGCAATTCTTTCCAACCAACTCGCGAGAAGTGAAATGTGAATATTCAAATTACGAATCTTATAAATAGTAGAAGTTTAGCATACGCAGCGTGGCTATGAGAAGTGAATATACGAGGTCTATGTTTTACCAGTGCTTAAGTTAAAGTGAGAGGAAATCCCGAGTTCAAGATTTAAGCTATCCGTACCTATGCGATCAAGTTAAAGGTGGATACCATTCCACAAGGACAAAAGCCACTTCAGTTAGAATCAAGCGAATTGCTGTTTACCCAAGATATAGCGGTAAGACTGTTGAATCTAGTTATTAAGAACTATGTAGTTACTGAAGTTAGAAATAGTCGGCAGAGTTAGATATAGTAGTCGGTCACGCGATTATTTGGTAATACGAATAGTATGCTTCTTCGTTCCTTCCAACAGATCTAGGTCGCGAGGGTAATGTAGAAGTGGAGCACCCCCTACAGGGTACTTTAATAACTAAAGAAATTTCAGTTGAAACTAAGAGACTACAATGACGAGAATATTAGTAACTTCAGTTGTGCAAAATATTTCAGGTTTTAATTTTTATATTTTTTAATATTCTTTTCACACTTTCGGATCAGTTTTATATTTTTTTGTTTTAGTAGTGATAAGTTACTTCGTCGATCTAAATCAATTCGGAAAGCTTTACTGACTCCTCTACCTTCTCCTTTGTATTTCATAACTCCCGTTACAAGATCATTTTTATAATAAGACAAGTGAAGCAAAACACATGTTGTGACATAGCCATCCTGCGATAGCTATGTCTTGGGGGATCCGCGTAAGCTAGAGGTGTGGGATTATCTAAAAGATGAGACATTTTGTAATTCTTAACACAACTTTTATTAAGAATAACTTAAATTACTTAATTCTAAATAACAACTTTCTTTAAGTGAGAATAAGCCACAAATTAAACTGAATATTCAAGTCAGATCGCACAACTAGATCACTTATCTTAATTATATTTAATTATCTGCCTAATCTAACTTCCTATACAAAATATTACCTTTTATTGAGTAACCCTCCTTCCTTGGTTGAAGACACTCCTATTCTGCTACTTGTAGATAAGAATACTCAGGCCCTATTAATCTTTCTTATAATTAATATTTTTAATGAAGATGAGCGTATCCTTCTTCCTTGGTTGTAGGTCGTCTAACACTTGTTCCGAACTGTTCTGCACTAAGTTATCTCTAAGATTGCCGTCCCATCTCACTAAACCCTCTATCCTTTTAAAGTATATCTTATTTGCATATTCGCCCTGTTTCTCTTCTTGGTATTGGGTTGGAAAAGTTTTGCCATTAATCGTGGCCGTCAAAGAACGTAGGAGTTATGTTATAAGAAGAACGCGAGAGACGTCACAATGTCTTTACAGTACGTTACTGAATTTAAAAAAATTCTTTTTTTTTTTACACACATTGTGTTAAGCTTAACTGTACGAATGAGTGAGTGAGTGAATATTAACGTCGCACTGTTCAGCTACACGAGGGCATTTGGCGACGGACCTTTTAACTGTACGAAACTATTGTCTTAGTAAAACCTCTCTTTTGGAGGATTGGTTCAAAACATAGGGGTTAAACACGTACAGTGAAATACGTTTAATGCGAAAACGCTTAAGACGAAATAATGGAACAGTCCCAAAAAACAACTATGATTTTTCATGCATTTTTTCTCTTACTTCGAAACGGAAATCGCTTAACATGAAAAGATTTCCCTTCTGGGAATGAACAAAATACGGAAAACATCAGTCTGATAAGACTGTCCTATTGTATAATTCGAAGAATTCGTTGCAGTATACGATGATAATGTGTGTATAGCCTCAATTATGGTAGACAGACATTTGGGAGTCTGTCTAAAGCTGAAAAAACATCATTGATGCAAATTCCGAAGATGAAAATAATGAAATGAATAATGCAACTCTTGCTCTCACGTCATCTGCAATGAGGATCATCATGAACAGTTTGCACAGTTATTTAGACCCGCATTCCAATGTTGAAATGGAAAACAAAATGGACGACATCGAACAATTTGTTGGCAATATGATGCTAGAAAAACAACAGAAAAAAAATATCAGGGTATTTTCCAAAAACTATAAATGTTTTGTTTTTCAAAAAATTTGAAAATTTTGTATTAAATTTCTTTAAGGTATCCGACTACGTTCGGAACCGTGATTTTGCAAAAGCATATAAATGGATAATATTTACGATATTTAGTGTCACTGAGATTAGAAAATGTATATGAAATTGTTTTAAGAATAGTATTACAGTAAAAAATTATTTAAGTACAATATTTTGACAAAAAATGAACATAGAAGGACCCATTTTCAAAATATTCTCTTTTTGTGAAAAATGTCTCTATTATAATAATATTTTGCCTGTCTATAGCTGAGACCTCTGTACAGAGGCTCAACTAGAATTTTTGAAATATATAACTTAGAAGTGGGTTTATCCATGTTTTACGACAACAGAGGGGAGAAATTTTAAGAAAAAAACGCCGATAATTATTTCAATTGGTTGTAACTCTGAAAGTAATGTGAATGTTTCAAAAATCATAGTTGAGCCTCTGCACAGAGGTCTGAGATATATACAGGCAAAATATTATTATAAAAGAAGCATTTTTCACAAAAGGAGAACATTTTGAAAACCGGTTATTCTAAATTAATTTGTTACCGAAATATTGTATTTAAATAATTTTTTTTGTCAAAATGTTCTGAAAACAATTTTATACACGTATTCTAATCTAATTGACACTAAATATCATGAAAATTATTCATTTATGAGCTTTTTTAAAATCACGGTTCTGAACGTAATCGGATACCTTAAGTTTTTGTGAATGTTTTTGTTTCATTGATTTTCATTAAATATACACATATATACAGGTATCTATGTAAATAAAATAAACTCTAACAAACTTAATTTTGTTGATATATGGGTTTTTGTTTGCAATATCCTTTAACACGGAAAAAATATTTCAGTCCCTTCAGTTTCGTGTTAAGCGATTTTTACTGTATTTTTTTTCTTTTATTTAGTACAACGTTCATTTTACGAAAATTTAAGATTACTTTCTTACTGAGAAATAATAACTTTATATATATTCCTAATGTGGAATTTCCGGTTATATTTTCTGATATCAGAAGATTTTCAGCGATTGATGATTATCTTTGTTTTCACAAGTATATATGATCTACTTATCAACTTCATTTTCATCATCACTTCATAATGATAAAAAGATTAGCTATTTCCGTTGGCGCAACTTTAAAATTTTATTTGGCCAAACCTTGTGCATATGTGCCTGTTATTTTAAATGAACGGAAGCAGATTACAGATACTGGTTTTTTACCAGTCTTAAACTCGTTTATTTCACTTCATATTAAGTTGTACAGCGCCGAAAAAATTTCTCTACTAGCGAGATTGTTCATCCCTATTTATATTATTTATTATCTTTGCTTGTGTAGAACTCATTTTTTCTTGAACTTCAGCAAAAATTTTTTGATTTTTTTTAAATACATAAGGATATAAAAGATTTCTTTTCTTTTTTAAAAACTAAAATGTATAAATTGTTCACAATGGATATTTTTTTTATCTCATGTATTACTAGTTCCTGATTGTGTTAAGGTATCCGACTATGTTCGGAACCGTGATTCTGCAAAAGCGTATAAATGGATAATATTTATGATATTTAGTGTTACTTAGAGTAAACAATGTATATAAAATTGTTTTAAGAATAGTATAACAATAAAAAAAATATTTAAGTACAATATTTTGACAAAAAATGAACATAGAATGACCCATTTTCAAAATATTCTCCTTTTGTGAAAAATGCTTCTATTATATAATAATATTTTGCCTGTATATAGCTCAGACTTCTGTACAGAGGCTCAACTAGAATTTTTGAAATATATAACTAAGAAGTGAGTTTATCCATGTTTTACGACAACAGAGGGGAGAAATTTTAAGAAAAAAACGCTGATCATTATTTCAATGGGTTGTAATCCTAGAAATAATGCGAATTTTTCAAAAATCCTAGTTGAGCCTCTGTACAGAGGTGTGAGCTATATACAGGCAAAATATTATTATAATAGAAGCATTTTCCACAAAAGGAGAACATTTTGGAAAAAGGTATTTCTAAGTTAATTTTTTTGCCGAAATACTGTATTTAAATAATTTTTTTTTGTTATAATGTCCTTAAAACAATTTTATACATGTATTCTAATCTGAGTGACACTAAGTATCATGAAAATTATGCATTTATGCGTTTTTTTAAAATCATGGTTCCGAACGTAGTCGGATACCTTAAACTAATATTCACATTGAGTTTGGGAATTGTGTTCATCATGATAGAAATGTGACAGGTGTTTTTGTTTCGAACGTTCTTTCGTTTCCTTTCTTTGTTTTCCTTTTTTTTCTTCTATTTTGTTTCTTTACAAATTCCAGAGAAAAGTATTAATATAGACTAAGGGTAACCCATACCTTCTATAGAGTGAAATAGGTACATGTAAATAAATTCTAATGACGCCTAAATTCATTAATTTTTCTTAATGTATTTTTAATTCCCTGTAAAAATCTTAATATCTGATTGCCACAACCTTGATTCACACGGATGAGAAATAATATTCATAAAAACACTTTGATTCATGAACTTTTTCTTCAAATTCTTAACTAATAATATTGATGTTTCACAAATTCAAACCAAGATTTTGCTTGAGCTAGCAATAATACGTGGCCGCGGTAGCCTAGAGGTTATGATCACGAGCTCGAGGCCTACGTGTTATGAGTTCGAGCGCTAGTGCTATTGAAGACCCACCGTGTAGAGAGGCTGACGCAAGGTAAACGGCCCTTTTGATAGTTTAATTCAAGAGTCAGGTGCCATCTCAGGTGTTGTCCTCACCACTTGACCAAAGTTCTAAATTATGAGGTCCATCGTCAACAACCCTCGGGTTTCTACAAAGAGTGTGGCGTTTATTAACAGTCCATCCTTCCGCGAACAATTGTACAGCAAAATTGGTTCTAGGCCTTGTCTCACACACATATCTCGAACAACTCGAGTCTTTTTTGAACAACCGTTTCGGGAAATTTTTCGAGCAGCTGTGAGGGTTGCCAAGTACAAAACGACACGCTCTGACATCATCTTCACATTGAAAAATGGCTCACATACTTAGCTTCGGAAAACGAACTTCCAATATTATTTCTTTTATTCCGCTTGCGCTTTGGTTGACGTGTCGTAAACAGAAATGGGGCGTGTGACGTTTGAGAAAAATAATGGTAGCGTGATATTTATTAATTGAAATATTTGGTTTACTTCCGTCACAGCTATTAATTACAATATAATCATTGAAGTTATTAAAAAAGATTGGAGTTCAGAATTTGATGTTTGTGAGGGAGAAAACTACATCCGTTCTGATCGATGTCTTCCAACGCACTTCTCTCTTCCCTCTCTAGGGTCTTAGGATGGGGGCTGTCACCCTTTTCCCTCAAATTACAACCAGTTCGTGGGGTTTTCTCACGGTGTCAATGGTTGCCGGGGCGATGACAGAAGACGTGACCTCGCAATATTTTAGGGTGCATATGTGCATAGAAATGCGGTTATCATATCCACAAAAAGGCGCTGACTTTTCAGCTGTGTGACTCGAATACGTGACAGGGTGCCATTTTGCTTAAAATGTTATACACCATTTCTGATGTGTTTGACGAAATCAAGTGGCCGCAGTAGCCTAGTGGTCAAGGTCACGGACTCATAGCCATGCCCTGGACTCATGGTCTCGGACCATGGTTGTGTCATGAGTTCGAGCCTAGTGCTATTGGAGACCCGTCATATGGAGGAGCTGATGCATGTTAAATCTGTCGGGGCTCAAATGTCCCCCTGTTGGTATGGTGTGGAAGTTAGGAGGGGAGGGGGGGTACAAGATCATGTATCGTCCTTGTCACTTGACCATGGTTCAAAATTACGAGGTCCGTCGCCAAAACCCCTCGTGTAGCTGAATAAAGTGACATTAATATTCACTCACTACTCACTTGACGAAGCGTAGGTTGCCATCTTTATCGCTATCTTGTTTATGACGTAGGGAGACGAAGAATCCCATTGGCTAGAATTTCGAGCAATTCTTTTAGCTCCCTGGGAAAAAGTTGTTCGAAGCCGTCGCTGTCTCAAAGGGGTGGGAATTATCTGAAAGAATAGCTTGAAAGTAAAATTGCTCCAAATACGAACACGTACGATAAAGCCTTACGGCGTTCTCGTATCCAACAACACTGTTGAAGTACTTTCAAGTTTTGAAGTTTTTAAAATACTTCCTTGTGCATATTTCAAGCGTTACAATTCTCTTTCATTTTGTGGAATATATACCCAAATTGCGTTAAATCTACAAACCTAATGTCCAATCGTAAGTTCAAAGATTCTTTATTTTTACCGGACATTTCGAGTTCATGAATGATATGTTGAAAGTTTGGAATGTGTTTACTTTTTTCATTAAATATTTAGAATAACTATATTTATTTGAAATCAATGAAATGAATCTGGAAAATAACGTTTCTATAAAATTATATTTTTACTACGATTTTTGAAAATATTTTTCAAGATCTCGAAGCTTATTAAAAAAACTTATTAAAATAAACTCAAAAATATTTTCAGAAACTGAAAGAAAAATGCAATTTTACGGAAACTTTCATTATCGTTTTCGGATGCATTTCATTGCTTTCAAATAAATATAGTTAGTCTATAGAATGGAAGAGAGAGAGAGATATTCCATACTATAAACATTACTTTTAGAATTTCAAAATGGCTGCTAAATAAAAACTTGAGCTAATTTAGAATTTTTTTTTCACTATCTTTTTCAGCAAACAATATATTTTGAAAAGAATTTTTTTAAAAAAAGTTTTTTAATGTCACACGCGTTTTTTTTTCTATTAATATGAGCTTTTATTCTCTAATAAGAATTTTTATTCTTAATAAGATCTTTTCTTTTATTTTTTAAATAATTATTTCTATTTTAATAAGAATTTTAATTCTATAATGAGGTATTTTATTCTAATAAAACCTTTAAAAGAAAAAAAATTTCAGGAAAAAAAGTATTCGGGAATGGAATACAAATTAAGTGAAATAAATAACTGTAAATTGAAAAAAACAACAACAAACAATAGCAGTAGAAGAATTTTCAAGAATGAAAAATAAATTCGAAATTAAGCATGAGTAACTAAGGAAGCTTATTTTAAATGTGAATTTATTTTTTGAATTTTATAGTTTCCGCCATTCTTTACCTTAAAAAAATAAAGGTTGATTCAGAAACTATTCAAGATTTTCTAAAAATAGCAGGCTAAAAGTTGATCTTTGTGCGAAGTTCGGTGAAATTTAATTTTGTTCATTAACGACCAATTAATTAGTCTTTCTCTTTTAAAAACTATTTGAAAAAAGCAATCTTAGGTGAAAAAAAAAATGTTATTTGTTCGGTAAACATTTACTAAAAATAAAAACGCTTGAAAATTATTAATATGATATGAGATGGTTAAGTTGTAAATAATTACGCTCTTTTCCGGTAAAAAAGAGTATTCGATTAAATTTTTCTACACTATCTTTCAGATTTTTTTGTAAACATGATTTAATTCGGCGATAAAGGTAAAGTATTCTAAACCTCTACTAAGTTCTGCAATAAATCCATCTTCCTCGAGAGTTTTCCTGAAAAGTTAAGCACAGGAAGTTCACTTTCCGGTACTTGTGTCTCTTTAGAGTCGAAAAACAAAAAATATTTTAAACGTCGGAAATAAGACTGGACAGTTTTAACGCTTCGCGTCATTAAAATTTGAAACATTTTTTTAAACTGAGGTCTTTGAAGTGCTTGTTATATTAAACTTTAAAGCAACGTGAATTTGTTTTCATTTGAAAAATTTTCTGGTGTGTCTGCATATATTAGTATCCGTTAGGTTTAATTAATAAATCTTGAGGCTTGTGAACACATGATTTGATTCGATTATGTTATGGAAAAGTGGTTATATGGTTGAACTGAGACGACTTAAACCAAACTAATCACTTTAAATAAAAGATAGTTACTGAACTTAAAAAAATTCAAATATAAACCTTCCAGTCCCTCAGGGGACAGAAGAACAACCTGTTCTTTTGATCTCCATTTAAATGAATCATTTTAAAAGAACATGCTCATTTGAATATATTCATTTAAAAGAACCGAAACACTTTGTTCTAATTTTTGAAAAAAAAAATGTTTTCCTTTAACTCATTTCCCTCTCCCTCCCCCACAAATCAAATGGTCAACACCAATACTCTCTACTTGAAAATATTAAACAACTTGCTAAATTCTAACCAGTTAATTGCTGTCAGGTCTTTTATTGAGCTATTTTTTACTTCCTACTTTTTTTTAAACTACACACTCTATATATTTATTTATTTTCATGGAATTTTTAATCGTTAATAAAATACATTTTAAAGGACCCAATTGAGCTAAAATTTTTTATATACATGATTTTTTTGGGATGACAATACAAATAATTTACATAATTAAAATTAATAAAAAATTAATTGATTAAAACTAGTTAAAAAAAACCCAAATACAGCCACGTTGGCATCATTTTTGGCGCCCCTTGGGCCCCTTTTTTGGCGACTTGTATCAAAAACAAAAGGGTTTTTTTCCTCACATTTTAAAAGCGCCTTTTTTGAGCTGCAATTTTCTATAACCTATTGTTTTAAAAATACGATAATTTAATTAAAAACAATTAAAAAATTGACTAAAACCCAATTATTTGAAGAATTACAGATAGAGCCACTTTTGGTTTTTTTTTTTAGCGATTTAAAAAAACTTGAAGTTTTTTTTTCCAAAATTTTTTAAAGAATTCATTTGGGAACCGAAATTTTATATACCCCGATTGTTTTGATGGCAAAATTGGGGATAATTAAAATAATTAATAAAAATTAATCACCACTTAATTTTAAAGGATTCTGTCCTATGTATATAAATTTTTTTATATTAATTGAATTATTTAATAAAAAGTACCCAAAATAAAATTTTTCTTTTTTTGGGATCTAAATGGGGATTAATTTAAAAATTTTTTAAATTACTTTTTCTTTTTTACAAAACAGCTAATCATAAGCAGTTAAATACGAGCTCTTCTGTATTTTTAAGCCCGTAGTGTGATGTTGAAAAGAGATAGGACTACAATATCAAGTAATGCCCTAATTACCTTATTGTTATTCAGAAACTCGAGGTGTATCACCAATAATTGTCTTCGAACGACCAGTGTTATCTTCGAGTGTGGAAATGAAATAAAGCCTTTGGGATTGAATTATAGATATTATTATTATATATTGAATAATTTTAATTTATATAAATGAAAAAAATAATCAAAAGAATGTGCAGTAACAATGAAATCTGAATTAAAAAAAAATAAAATTAAAACTTAGCAAAAAGGAAATGTGAGAAAAGCATTTTAAAAGTTCTGTAATCATGTCTTATTCCATTACAAAAATTAACTTTTTTAAAATTTAAAACCCCCCACAACTTCACCAGTGTTTAAAATGAGGATCACCCCAACACAGAATCTATAATCTTCTTCTTCATAAGCTCAACAGCCTTTTGCAAGCCAAGGCTGACTCGCTGATCCTCCTCCAATTGGCCCTATCAGTCACGATGGCCTTCCATCGATTGAATCCTATTAGTCTGAAGTCCTTTTCAACATCGTCTAACCATTGTGCGGGGGGTCGTCCTCTACGTCTGGTTCCTTCAGTTTTCGAGAAAATCACTTTTTCGGTAGGAAAAGCATCAGTATATCTGTGCTTTTCTACAGATATGTGCAGATGGCTCAGCCACTTAACACGTGATGCTTTTACAGTTCTCAAAATGTCAGTCCCGCTATATTTGCCAAGAATCTATAATAACTAGATAAATATTCGGTTTATTACAATGAAATTTGGCACAGGTATACTACTATGGAAGAAACTGTATGGAAACGTAAGAATGTGGAACAGAGGTAAGTTGTTAGTTAAGGTACAGGTTGTAATGATTTCACACAGCTCTTGGATAACTATTTATTTCAGTATGAAAATCATAAAAAAAATAAATTAGTATATTTTTACAATTCAAAGCAAAAGGGTCCGTAATGATTTTGAGTCTCTTTTAATAAAATAAAGGGCTAACTTCGCCCGCTAGAGAAAAGTTTATTCAAATCGGGGAGTAAAAAGGGGTTTATTCTCGGTAATTCCCCCCGAGCTGAGGATTCACCAGCCCAAATTCGCCGTGCCCCTTGTACCCCTACCGTTTCCCCATCTTCCAAGCTGGGAGACCGCTGTACTTCGGGTTTTTTATCGCTTTTTTCTATCGCTCAAGGGGCTCCAAACGGCCCCCTTCAAAAACCATCCTAGTCCGGGCTCTCCCCCTCCTTTTATCCCCTTTTCTCCTAATCAACCCTTTTCTGATTCTTTGTCGGACTAACCCCTCTTGTTCTTTGCCGCCTTCTGGGCTCGGCTCCCTTGATCTCTTACCCTTCTGCCACGCCAATCGGTCTCGTTTCCCCGTTCTCTTTTCCTAAGGGCACCGAGGCTGGGGGCACATTTGTAGTTTTCAGACGCGCCGTCGTCACCGAATCGGGAAAAAGAAAACACAATGTTAAGGGGTCTTCTTGACAGTCCCGGGCAGCCTGGGAAAAGTTCCGAACGCCCTCCGTTAGAAATTTCCCTTTCCCCGCAATTGGGGAAAAGCCGAATTTTTACAATCTGTCGGAAAGGGGGAAGGGATCTGTTAAAATAGGGGGAAAAGATCCTTCGTCCAAAATTATATACATAAAAAAATGTCAAATTATGGTGCATTATATCTTGGGAAAAATCTGTCTAATATGGGACCTCTCTGTATCATTATACAAGTCTCATATCGAGTCTTTATATTGTGAATGAGGGTTTTGATGAATGTGCTTGCGGTAAAAAATTCCATATTCTTAAAAGTACAACTTTTAACGTATGGAGGAAGGATTCTGGGAGGAGGGTGAAGGCGCGCAATGGCACTCCTTAGACCTTTGATTCACAAAGTGGTTTTTATCGACTCTCCAGGGGTTGATGACGAAATGCAAGGGGTCCATGTTAGGGGAAACATATTGAGGGTCCATGAGGTGTAATCGGGGGCTTACGATAGTGGCTATCATTTAAGCAAGCACTCAATTCAAAGATGTATTGATGAACTGAGATTACGATACTGAAAGCTTTTTGTGTAATCATTTGCAAATGACCATTTCTCATTTGCAATGACCCCTGTTTCGATCAGTTCCTTTTATAATATGACGTCCGTTTCTTCAATATCACCTTATGGATTGATTATCCCTTGTGGTATATTACCATAGTCAAAATGTTCTCAAACCTTTTCAAAACATGAACAGAGGGTATTTAAAAGTTAAACGCAGGCAGATATGTTATTCTCATGACAGTTTGTCTATCAAATTGGAAAAATGGGAAAATTTGTCATGTCCAATGTTTTATTTTATTAGCTTAACTCTGAGAAGAAACACTGAAAGGATGGACTTTGTTTTAATTAAATTTAGCCTGTCCCCTTGTAACTGCAAGTTAACCGCATTAAATTTAGTAAGCAAATCTGTTAAATTATAAATGTATGCTACCAATTGATAAATGTTGTTTTAAAAATTGGACCTTTAACATTCAGAAAATCTAAAATAGTCTCAAAAAGCGCAAAAAATCTTGTCAAGCATAGGCTTTTTGAGATCCATCATATTTTAGTTTGAAGGAGTAATTAATAAAAGCTCTCGGGATTTTTTTTTGCATAACTACACAAGTAACTGAGTTCACAACTCGTACCTTCGGATTCAGTTTACTGCACTGATGACTAATGAGGTTAATTCATGTGACGTCATAGTCACATGATAGTGAAAGCCACTTGATTCTAGCCAATCAATTCAACAACTCATGTGACGTCATAGTCACACGATGAAAACTATCTTGTGTTTCCAACTAATCAGTTCACGCGCTCCGGTGTTGCCAAGTTTTGCTCTTTGCAGAAACTTTCCTTTAAAAAGTATATATATGCATACAAAATGCATTTTATTTAAAAGTATAAGCATAAAATACGACTTTTTTAATTTAAAAAAATCTTTTTGAAGAAATTTTTTTCCCCTAACATTTAAACATCTTTACCCAAACATGAAATTTGAAATTTTATCCGAGTTTTACAAATAGAACAAATACAATTAGTTTAATGTTTGTTTTGTGAATTCAATGGAAAACACGTATTTGTTTTTATCATGTGACTTCATGAATTAAGCCCATTGAAGAGATTCATGCAGTTTACCATTCAGAATTTTAGCTATTAAGGTATGCGACTACCGTAAAATTGTGAATTTTGTCAAAAATTGACAAATTTTATGATTTTATTTTATAGGCCATCTTATTAGCTTCATAAAAAAAACCCAAGGTTATTATTTTCCATTCACTAGAACAAAAACTACAAGTGTTTTAGTAAAAGCAGATGCCACTACTTTAAGCAAGATGACATACTTTAAAATGCGTTTTACTCGAAATGTGTTTTTTTTTGAAAATGCTCAAAAATGGAGGCAGCGATGGCTCGAAAAGTTTTGAAAATAATTAACTGAAATTTTTTTGTGTATGTTCTGAATAATTGTTGAAGTGATTTAACTTCAGACATTCCCTAACCATCAGACATAACTTTTGGGAGTATACCTCCACCTGGGCTTGGTCTAACTGCTATCGAGGTCTGCCAGCTCTGAGGTCATGTGAGAATGGATGGCGACCATCTGCTCCAATGCTCTGGACTCGATGAGTACCCGACTAACGACATCGTCAGTCGGTACTGGGTTGCTCGGCATCAAATGGTCAAGAAGCCAAGCACGGGCGTTGGATAAATGAAAAAAATAACCTTCAGATTTATCAATCACTATTTTATTACAAAATTTACAGTCCATTATGTGAATATAATCACTGTTTTTTTTAAGTAATTTCATATAATAACTAAGATGAAGTGCTCTAGTTTTTGCAAAAACTAAAATATCTCTTATCCTGAAGGTTATTTTAAAAAGGCAAAGTAACATATCAAAGGTGAAAAATTGAAATGTTGTTCATAAACTTTTTGTACAAAATGAGCCCCGTTTATGTAATTTTTTGTCAATTTTTACCTTTTCTGTAATAATTTCTTTTTCTCTTCTTAATTTTAGCCTATTTTTCTTAAAATGTACTAAATAAGTCTAAAAACCACAAAAAAATTCCCATATGACCATTTTTTTCAAAAAAAGTTGTTGCAAGAAGTCGGATACCTTAAATGTTGTCTATGATGCACTGTCTTTCTAACAACCAGTGCACATTTTGTTTTTGTGTTAATGCTTTAAAAATCCATGATAGCACCCAACCATAGGAGGTGCTCTATGCTATGCTGTTAGTGATATTGTATTCCAAGCGTTGCTATTGATATTATATTTCATAAAGGTATTGTCTTTTTTCATGACAAATAATCCTTCAAAATATTAATTATTAACACGCCTTTAATGTTGGTCGGTTGTAAAATTTCCTTGCGAAGACCAGTTCTTTGAGGATTTCATGATCCATAACCAAAACCATGTTTTATTACCATGTATAAAGTAAACTCTTTTAAGCTGTATAGAGAAATGGATTATTTGCAAATGATTACACAAAAACGTTTTCGATGTCATAATTCAGTTCATGAATACTTCTTTGAACTCAGTATTAGCTTAAATAAGAGCCACTATCGTAGACCCACAGTTAGACCTCACTGACCTCCAATTTTTTCCGCTGGTATGAATCCTTTGCCTCTGGGGCCAGTATTGACCACAGGGGTGGGTCTAGGGTCGGACAAACCGGACATGTGCCTGGGGCGGCAAATTCTATAAGGACGGCATTTGGATCGAATTTGAAAAATATTTTTTAAAATATTATTGTTGGTGTGAATTTGGTATTTCATTTAACGTATCTTACTTCCTTATTTTGCACTCTGTATGTTTAAAGTCAGTTTTATGTTTAAACTTATGAGTTTGAGGCAGGAGTACATGTTCAATCATAAAATTTGATAAGTTTACACATTTTTCATTAGTAACTACCTTCCCATCCCGGAGTATGGTCACAACGGACATTCCTTTCACCCATATGACGCCCAGTGTCTGCTATCCAGAAGGGGACAGGGGCAATAAGAGTTCTTTTAGATAGAGTTTCAGGAGATGTTTTATTTAAGTCTTGAGTGTAGTTACTATAAGTTAAAATAATCGTCTGTGTTTCTTCCATCAGTAGACTCTTTTTAGAAGAAATTGGCAGGCTGAAATGGACGATTCCTTCTTTTACATTTTACTCGTTTGAAATAATAACCGGTAATTATGTCCTTAATTTCGAATTATTTTGTACTTGATTTAAAATTATATATATATGTTATATTGATGTTGGTTGGATGTTAGAGATTACTAATAATTAACAAATAAGATTCTGTTTATTTTTTTAAACAATAATAAAGAAAATGGGACAAAACAATAACGATATTAAAGCATTTATTCCGCGCCTCGTTGCCTAATGGCTACAAAGGGTTACCTTCTTGGTATTCTTTTTTCCTGTCGTGGGTCTTTCCCTTCTCTCCCCTCTCTGAGCAATTTCCGTTGCCTCCTTCCGAAACAGGGATTTGTAAGGGGGGCATGCAGTGGCGCCCCCTCGACACACACACACACACACACACACACACACACACACACACACACACACACACACACACACACACACACACACACACACACACACACACACACACACACACACACACACACACACACACACACACACACACACACACACACACACACACACACACACACACACACACACACACACACACACACACACACACACACACACACACACACACAAAACACACAAAAAAAAAATTGCTTTGCGCAAGAATTACTCATGTTTTTTCTGTTTTCTGTGTGAACAATTTATAATTTTTTTGCTTTGGAGAGAGTGGTGGGATTTTCCATTCTTGTTCGGGGCGGCAAAACTGCTAGACTGTTGAGCACTTTGGGAAACAAAGATTTAGATATTTGCTATATCACAATTAAGTTGAAAGGTGATGTTAATGAATAGTAAAGATCAGGGGTCGGCCACCGGTTTCCCGGAATCATGTGGTCCGCGGAAAAATTTTTTTGGTAACATTTGACACGTCCAAATTTTAATTTTAGGGATGGAATTTTTTAATTTTAAAAGGATATATTTATTTGACAAACATATTTGAATTATAATTAAAGGAATTATGAAAAATCTGAAAATCCCTAAAAATAAATTTATAGCTATTTCAAATTATTAGTTGCTGGGGAAAGGGGTAATATTTGAAGAGAGAAAATGCATGTACTCTGCTTTTCGCTTTTGGTTCTACATATTTAAGTAAAAATTCTTTCCTCAAATGAAAATTATTTCGAGTCTGCAAGAAATTATTTTACAACTGAATGCTCAAAATGGTGTCAAATTGAAAGTCATAAATTATACCCCTTTTTTTTATTTGGTAGAGGGAGCCACTTGGCTCGCATTACAATTTTTTATTTATCTTTTTATTTAAATATAAGGAAAGTGAGTATTTATACCTTATGTTGTCTATTTCTTGTTTTAATAAATATGTTTAAAAATGCATAATATATGTATAATTTTATTTATTTTATTTTGTTAAAAATTGTTTTTTTTATGCGTTTTTTTTTTATGTTAAGAAATATCTTTAAATGATGCAAAATTAATGTAAAAAAAACTGTAAATATCTCTATATTATTGCCCCTCATTCTCTAACCTGTTTAACCAACAATTGTTTAAAAAATGTTCTACTGTGAATCACGTTTAATTATATTAGTAGATTGGTTTGGCACGCTACAGCTAACAGGGCCCGACCCCGGGAAGATAAATAGGGGCTTCAAAAATTTTTAACAATCCCTGGGGCTATTTTTACTCATCTTACGAATGAATCATGATATAAAGTAGAAGGTTAGTGAATGATAAAGGGGAAAGGTCGAAGAGAAGGAAAGATTAAAGGAAGAATAGACGAGGGATAGAAGAGTCAGTGTTACTGAGGTTAGAGTAATCTTAGTTAAGAAGTCTCAGGGGTGTTAAATTTCTCCACAGGGCTGAAAATATAAACAATTTCAAACAGATATAATTTTTTTAAATTTAAAATAAATAATTCGAATCTCTTACACATGATTTATAAAGGAATAGGGCTTTAGAAAAATGTAAAATGTTTAAAATATAATCATAATTTTAAAAAATTATAAGCATAAGAAAATAAGAAACATTTCTATATAGGAAATATTAATTACGTTTTACATTGCACTTGCTATTTACTAAAATAGTAGCTTTAATTACTAGCTATAAGTTGATTTATAAAGTTAAATGTATCCTTATTAGTATTTTGTATAAAAAAGAATAATAAATTATATTTTTTAAAAAAAAAAAAATAAAATTTTCAAGATTTTTTTTTAAAAATTTTAATATTTTTCAAATATTTTAAATACACACAAAAAATATATTATTCTTAAATGATGTAGGATTTAAACAGTAGGATACATTTTTTTAATTTTATAAAGTTTTATACATCAGAGGCTACTTTTTTAGAAAAAGCGTGGACCAAAATTTTTTGTTGTTGCTCATGCCACCTGCCCATATAGATCGAGGTCCAGAAATTTACGTGGAAAAGGGGTGAGCGCCTGTCGTTGGCTTTTAGCCTTAACCATACAGGTGACAGTGTGATTTAGCTGGGAGTTCAAAAACGATAGATGGGGACACCCCCTATCTCCACCTCCACAATTTTGGCATGGAACTGAATTGGGGGGGAAATTTTTCCAGTTCCCCTGCACTCGTGATTTTGCCCCAAATTTTTACCCGATTTAACGAGCACGCCCCGGGGTACCCGTAGGGATTTGGCGGTACGGGTGAACCCGTCACCGGTCCAGAGCCTAACCCCTAGGCTACCAAAACCCCAAAAAAAAAATTATTAATATTTATTACAGAATTTTTATATGCTTATAATTTTAAAAAAATGATTATATTTAAAAATTTTGTTTTTTTAAACCAGAATCCCTTGTAAATAATGTAAAAGATTAAAATTTAATTTAAATTTAAAAGAATTATAATGTTTTAAAAAATTTTTTATATTTTCACCCCCCGAGAC
>BMAV01008843.1:0-13772 GCA_019973955.1 Trichonephila inaurata madagascariensis | reverse complement strand
AAAAAATTAAAATTTTAGCGCGTAATACGCCGGTTATAAAAAGGATAGCTTCAAAAAAAAAAAATATATGACCCTAAAAAAATTTTTTTTTTTACTTCTACATAGATCGGAATATTGTCTATTTAAAACAAATGACATACCTAATAAACTTAAAAGGTTGTAGTTCTAGAAGTATACTATTTTTTAAAAAAGTTTGGGATAATATCTCTACTAAATGACTTGAAAACATTAGCCTCTCTACGACATTTCATTCCTTTGTTGGGGGTGGGTTATAGTTGAATATACGAAATAAAAAAATGAATTTAAAAGGAGGTCATTATACGCCATATTTTACTGTAATTAAAAATAAGAACGTTTTTCATAAAATAATAACATCGTAGAGCAAAAACCTTCTAAAGAAATTGATACGCTTAGTTTTTTTGCTGAATATTATCTTAATGTATGCCAATATTAAGAGGGATGCTGCGAGGACGTAATGGTCTTAATAAGAAAAAAGGACAAAGAATAAAATATTCAAATAAAAGTTTTAAGGTATCCGACTACGTTCGGAACCGTGATTTTGCAAAAGCGTGTGAATGGTTAATATTTAGTGTCACTTAGGTTAGAAAACGTATATAAAATTATTTTAAGAATATTATTACAGTAAAAAATTATTTAAGTACAATATTTTGACAAAAAAATGAACATAGAATGACCCATTTTCAAATTCCCCTTTTTGTAAAATGCTTCCATTATAATAATATTTTGCCTGTATGTAGACGACCCTGTACAGAGGCCCCCAACAGTTTTTTTGTATATAACTTAGAAGGGTTTATACATGTTTTACGACAACAGGGGGGGCATTTTAAGAAAAAACGCCGAAAATTACCCATTTTGGGGAACTTGAAAAATAATGTGAATTTTTCAAAATTCCCAGTTCAAACTGCGGGAAGCTTATTTTATATAAAAAAAAATTTTATTATTATGGGTATTTTTTAAAAAAGGGGAAAATTTTGAAAAAGAAAAATTATTTTTTTTCCAAAATATTGCATTAAAAAATTTTTTTCATAATGTCCTTAAAACAATTTTTTCATGTATTCTAATCTAAGGACACTAAATATCATGAAAAAATTTTCCATTTGTAGCTTTTTAAATTAGGTTCCGAACGTAGTCGGATACCTTAAGATATTTTTAAAAATTAAGGAATATTTGAAAATTCTCAATGGACACAAACAACGAATAACCCTTTTTAATATTATTAATAATATACAATGATCATAATAATACACGGTCAATACATAGCGCAACAGCTGGAGCTGAAAATGAACAAAATGTTTCTTCCACCTGTATGAAGGAATAACCATGGCCACCCATATTTTAAACATTACAAATTTGGTAATTTAGCAATTACAGTTGTTCCCATCTTCTGTCCCTAAATAATACATCATTCAATTACTTATCTAAACCCGGATTCGATATGACTGATTAAGTAGCAAATTATCCCATTGTACTGCCAAGAAATCAATGAAATGCCATGAAGAAACAATCCGAAGCAATTTCTGGAAAATTAGCAATCCATCAAAAACTCCGCCTTATGATACGAAGTGGTTTAAAACAAAATGAATTTAGTGAAAGAAAGAAAATTAAGCCTTCTGCAACATGATACTCGTTATCATCAAGGACATGCTTGACTTTGCTTAGGATACAAAACCACAAAAACCACACGCAGGTGGTTCGTTCTAAAAATAAGAGGCGAAACCTTTATAATAAAAGAGTTACCCGTAAAATGAGCATGTAAAAAGTGTCGAAGCTTTATAAAAAATCGAGCTTTAAATATCCACGACACCTTTGTACTTATCTGTTGTTTTTATTGTGGTTTAGATGTTTGACCGTGCATGTTCGACATCTGGTAGCCACAAGCTGCTTGAAACCGCAACTTAAAGCCTCTAATTAGAGACACGCGCATTCAATTCTTGTCGTGCATAGTATTCACATTCTTTCATGCATGCAAAAGATTTTCCGATAACTGATTCATAATTAAAAAAATAATAATAAAAATATTCTTTAGAGATGTGCTTAAATAACTAGAATTATGTACTTATAAAAAAAGACTTGGAATTTAGTAGATACAATGTTGCTGCTATTTATTCAAAAGATGATTATTATTCCATTTGAGGTCAATATTTTAAAAAAAAATTGCGAACTGGCACATGCCTTTTCAGCTGTTCAGTTTTCAAGAAAATGCTCTGATGCGTAATTACGTTTTTTAAATAAACTAGAGAAATTCAATTTGATGCAGTTTTTTTATGCAATACAAATACTCAGTTTTAGAATAAAAAGGATGAGAATCGTTTGAAGTAAAAATAGTTTTTTTCTATAGATTTTATTTTTTTATCTATCGTACTAGAAATAACAAAAATTTGGATGTGATTCATAGCAATTACTGAGTAAACTAAGTGTGAAATAGCAGATTTGGTGGAAAATAAAATGTGTATTTCAATCCAAAAATATATATATTCGTCGCGAGTTCTCACACACGTTTCCCTTAACTAACCTCTTGGGCCACTTTTTGACATTGTTTGATGCACAAGTCTTGGGAAGGAACCGTGGTATAAGCAATGAAGTATTACTATTTAAATGAAAATGTAGTGAATAGATAAATGAGGAAAGGATTGTTGTAGAATATTACGAAGTGTCAGTGAGAGCTGAATTTGTTAATAGCCTAACAGCATAATTGACTTGAGAAAAGCACCTGTGTGAGTAAACCTACTTAAGATAGCAGTGCTACATTACAGCTTCTTCAGATAAGTAATATTATGTGCTTTATATATTTTGTTAATATTCGGTTAGTAAAGCCACTCCATGCGGATATTTCTTTCTTTCCTTTTTATTTATTTATTTTGATACTTTAAAGTAAAATATGTATTAAAGTTCTATCATATCTGCCTTCAATTCAGATCAGTGGCACATACAGAAATTTTTCAAGTGGGAGTTCACAGGGTCGAAAGTCCCCCATTCTCGTACCATGCTCCAATACGGCCGCGGTAGCCGAGTGGTATAGGAATCGGATCATGGCTTGCTTTGTCACGATTCGAGCCCAGTACCTCTAAAGACCCGCCGTGTAGGGCAGCAATGCACGTTAAATCTTTAGCTGAACGTCCCCCTGGGGTGGTTTGGTAGTTTGAGAGGGGTGCCAGCTCAGTGTCGTCCACGTCACTGATCATGGTTTAAATTACGTGTTCCGTCGCCAAAAGCCCTCGTGTAGCTGAACAGTGCGACGTTAATATTCAATCAATCAATCAATCATGCTCCAATACGCCGCCCTGGAGGCTGCGGTAGCCCAATGGTCAATGTATCGGATCCGCGGGCATGTCATGAGTTGAGCCAGACCACAAAGACCCACGGGAGGGGGCCCCCAAAACAACCCTTAAATCTGTCGGGAGCTCAACGTTCTCCCGTTGGTGGTACGGTATTTAGAGAGGGGTGCCAGCAGGTGTCGTCCTCGTCATTTACCTCGTTCAAAATTACGAGGTCCGTCCCCAAAAGCCCTCGAGAAGCTGAACATCAGGGGTTTAATTTTCACTACTCACTACAATAACCCGCCCAACATATTTTTTTGATTTCATCGATTTTGGGAAAAAAACAGTAAAAAAATTATTGAAAAAGTAGTTAAAATTTAAATTTAAAAAATTTAATTATTAATAACAAAAATAAATTTTACGTACTGTAAAATAGGATTATAATAAATCGAAAAACAAAAGGGTTTTGGACCACCCCCGTGTGCGCCACGATTCAGATCCAACATTCCGAGCCCCTTTCCCCTTTAATTTATAGGAACAAATTTTTCCCGAATTAAAAAAAAAGCGAATTCAAAAATTGAAATTTTGACTATTTCGCAATAGGATGATAAAAAATTTTAGTTAAATACTTGAATGCCTTGACAAGCAAATCTTAACCCTTTATCTCCCGATTATAATTTACGGCTTTTTTCATGCAATATTTTTTAATCACACATTAAAAATTTAAAAAGGATATACATAAACAAAACATAAATTTTGGGAAATTTAAATTAGTTAGAACAAATTAAATTTAATTAATGATATTAACTGTAAAAAAAATTATACCCCTGTTTTTTAAAATTAAAGTCAAGTTTTCGTTTCATTAACATAAAAAAAATAAGCACTTTTTTTGACATTAATATTTTTGGGAACAAGAATAAACTTTGAATCCGGGAAACCCCCGTCAGCTAAAAAGCAATGTTTGCAAAAAACTATTCGCCCCCCTCAAAACTCCCCGAACCCGGTGTATATTTTGGGGGAAAGGGGGGATTTAAAGAATATTCCTGCTAGTTCTCAGAGTATTCGAAAAAAAGGGTTATTCTAGTAATTTTAAAGGAGTGGTATTTTAAATACCGTCGGAAAATAAAGGGTTAAAGGTTCAAAAGTGGGAAAAGAAATTATAAAAGCGAAAACATTATTATTATTATAATTTAACCAAATAATTTTACAAAATTCTCGTTAAAAAAGAAATTAAAAATTGAGTTTGAATTAAGACAAAGAAACTTAAACAGAAATTTAATGTAAATACAACTAGCTATATCACGGACTAAAAATTTTTTCTACAAATCCACACTTCTTACACCTGGTTTAGTAAGATTTAGATATAATAAGATGAATTGCAATTACATTTTCTGCTCTCGACGTAAATCTCAACGAGGAATCCTAGTTTCCCTTTCGATTGAGTCTTAGAATTTAATTTTATATGACTAGTCTAATTTAATATCGTCTTAGCAAGTTTTTTTTTTTTGTAGATTAAATTTTAACCTTCTACCATGCCTTTGGTGTTTTTCATTGTTTAGACCTGTAGTTTTGAAAACGGACACTTAGTATTAATCTTTTTTAAGAAGTTTGGCATAATTGTTTTTCTGTATTTTCCTAGATTTTTTTTTTTCTAATGTCATACTTTTGTGATTTTTCAGATTCTAGTTTATATTTCTACTGAGGGGGGGTCTTTTTTCCCCTTGAAAATCACATTTTTAAGAAGTTATCTTTGAATGGTATGTTATTTTAAATTTTTGTAAGCAAACATATGTCAAATTCTATTGTATTCCTATTTGAAAATTTTTTTTTTAAAGAATTTTTAAAAAAATTTTTAAAGAAAATAAATATTTAGTTCTTATATTTAATAAAAATTTCAAAAAGAATTTTCTAAAATTAAAGTACAAAAGCAATAACCTGGGGCCCAAACCCCCAAAAACCCTAAGGGCCCCCTTGGGAAAATTTCTTTTTAAGAACTTGTAAAAAATTCTAAAATTTTTTGAAAAATCAATTAAATTTTTTTTTTTTTTAATCCTCGGGGAAAAGAACTTTTTTCTTAATTAATTGGAAATAACGAAAATGGGAAAAAAATTTTGGGGGAACTTTTTTTAATACATATTTTAAACAAAAAATTTAAAAAAATTTTTTAAGGCGTTGGGGGGGGTTACTATTTTAAAAACAAAATGGATTAAAATTTTTTTTTCAAATTTTTTTTAAACAAATTTTTAATCCATCAAAGCACCATTTTTTCATGAATCCCCCTTAAAATTTTTTTATTTTTCGATTTTTTGGGGAAAAAAAAAAAAATTTTTTAATAAATAAAAGATTTTTAAAAAATTAATTATTTGCAAAAGCATAAAATTTTAGAAATGAATGGAAAACTTCAAAAAAACAGGGGGTTTGGGGTTTACCCTAAAAAAATTTTTATGGCGATTTAAAAAAAAAAATAAACGGTATTAAAATTTTTAAATCTTTTCGGGTTAAAAAAGGGTTTTTTTTAAAAAATTTTTCAAAAAAAAGTGGTATATTAATCACTAACTCAGGGGAACTGTGGAAATGGGTTTAAAAAGAATCCTTGAATTTTTATTTATTGCATATAAACCCTTTAAAAAGGGGGGGGTTTTTAAAGCCAAATTTAGGGGAAAAAAAAAAAATAAAAAAAAAAAAAATAATTTAAAAAAAAAAATTATAATTTTTTTGATCAACCTTCCACTTTTAAAATTTCAATGTTATTGTGGTTTTCAAGCATTTCTCCCCTCCCCCTTCCATTTATCATCATGTTGCGGCCTGCGTGAAATAACTAACATATGTATGCGGCCCGCGTGAACTAGTTGACATATGTATGCGGCCCAACATAAAAAAGGTTGAGTACCCCTGGGATAGAATGAAAGCAATCTAACTGAATTAAAAAATAAAAAGAAAAAGAAGAGCGAATGTTACAAAATTCTTAATACTGTCTATGAAAAAAAATCATTGTTTACATCATTTATATCTGCCCTCATTGACTTTTACAATGATTCCTTCTTTTAGTTCTTTAAAATTTTATAAGTGCTGTAATATATACATACACCAACTGGTAGGAGAATGATTGTCCTCCACATGAGACTAAATAAATGATGACTCTTGTTTTAAAAACTTAACAACTTTAATTTTGGATATAAAAGATTTAAACATATACGAGCAGCTTTATGTGGCTAGAATCTGTGCTAGTTAGGGACAGTACAGGAACTGAACATTACACACAGATTATATTACACAAACAACATGTTGCCATCACGCAAAAGATAGATACAGTCGATGGCGTTGGTAAAAAGCACGAGAATAAAATTATTTATTTTACAGAAAATACATATAAAATAGAAATTGAAACTCTTATACTAAGAATTGAATAGAAATTTAATATAGCATATAAATAAATATAGCAATTAAATATAGCAAAGCACATCAATAATACAAATAAAATTTGAATAATAATATAAATGCAGAATAACAATAAATTCAATTCCATCCAAACAACGATATTACCAAGCTTTTGAAATAGTTTTAGTATTGTGTATAAACTTCTCGCGCAGCAATAATTTTTAGTTGCGTAGTAAGTAAATGGTAAAAAGTGATACAAAAGTTTAAAATTACAACCCAGATGCAGACATCAATGCTATGTTTAACAAAAACAAAAAAATCATATTTAAAATCCTTTTTATAAACTCGGTTCTTGTGTACGTTACTAAAAGAATTATCGATAGGAAAAAAGGAATTTCAAAGGAAGGAAATAAATTTATAACTTCAAAGGAAAGTTATAAATTCCATTACAATTTATTTAAAATTTGAACTGCCAATTCACGAATATAACGTATGAAATTATTTTAATACGCTCAAAAAATTAACGTTTATGTTCCACATTCTCTTCATGTTTAAACAACAAAGTACTCTTAAATCAACTGAAGACAAAATGTTGCTGAAATTCGGTTTTGTTACTAATTTAGAAACATACCTACATGGAGCCCCAAATACCTTTCCACGAATTTAAGTTTTTCCTGCTCCTTAGCGGTGATATTTAGAATGTCTTTTCTAAAAAGAAAAAAGGAAGAGAGGTGTACTCTCTATGTCTGTATGTAACGAAGAAAGGCATTCTAAAAATACGTTTGGGTTCTTTGTACAAAAGAACTTCTTTGCATTTTTCTACAGCTATTCACCAATAATTTCCTATTTTTCTTCTTATGCCTCTATTCTGAAAAGTTCACTAAGTGAACGTACGCTGGAAGTAATTTGATATTTAGAAAATATAATCTGACCTATGATTCAAGTTTAAAAAGATCTCGAAAAAAATTTTTTTTGATGTCTAATGTTATTTTTCTGTTAGTAAGCGCTTTTTATTTCCTTTTTCCAATGTGTTTGGAGTTTCTAAATCAGTTTTAATTTTCCTACGAATTTCATTTATGCAATAGAGCTATAATCCGAAGATGTAGATATTTTGAAACAACTTCAACATCTCAGTACACTTCTTGGTCTATTTTAATTATTTAAATATAGATAAATAGTTAAAGTAGACCAAGATTTTAAACTCTTTTATCCATCAAATTTTACAAGTAATACATTATTCAAGCCTAATTTTTAAACTTCAAATATAAAAATGCAAACTGTTTCTAATATTAAATTTAAACTTTAATGTCATTCTTTAAGTGTTATGTAGCTATTGTTATATATATGCACTTGTAATCTAACTTAAAATAGGAATAATTCTTGTTAACCGTTTCGTTTCTTTAATTAAGACTAGAAAATGATATCAGCATTTTTTTTTCGTTCATAAATGTCATTTTTTGTAGTAGTCCGAAAACTTCGGCCTAATGTGGATCGAAGGGTGACCGAGTTAGTGAAAATTCCGGATTATCGACAATAGGATTTAATAAGAATATGTACGAAGATTTCCTGAGAAAATAATTGTACTTGTATGTATTGTTTTCATGAAAATACAACAGAAAATAAACTGCCTAGAATGCTTAAACAAAGGAAAAGTACGTACTTTTCGAAAGCATTGAACATTTGCTACATGAAAATAAAATGAAAGAATACATAGTATGCAGCAATTTACCTGATCAAACACATTTCAGAAAAATACTTTATGAAAGCAAAAATCTGTCCGTAAGGAAAATTAGGTAGCCGACTTTGCAAAAATTGGCACTTTTTTAAAAAAAAAAAATACCGCATAATGTCCTGTTGCTTCATCACAAAGACGACGAAGAACCGCTAAGTCCGTTACCGACGCACCTGGTTGTTCAATATACTAAAGGTCGATTTCGATAGCCTTTAGTCCAACGTTTCTCAAACTGTGGGGCGCGCCCCCTTAGGGGGCGTGATAACTCTACGAGGCGGCGCGAGCATATTGGAAAGTCGAAAACAAAAGATTATTTAAAAAATTACTAATTTACTGCAAGTAAACAAAAAAAAACATTCTGACGAAATAAAAAATAAACACATTTACACTGGTATAATACACTTATAAATATATCAGTACTGCACGATGTATTTTATAATTAGTTTAAAATACTAAGTAAAGAACAAGTTTAACAATGACCAGTGACCGATGGGCTTCTCATATATAAAATTTTATACCAAAATTAACAATTATCTCTAATAATTTGTACTGTTTATAAATAATCCTTTAAGTGCTGATTAAAAGCTACGCAATTCGCACCCCAATAACACAGTTTTTCCACATAGGCACACTATGTGGCGCATTTGATGTATTGTAAGGGGGGAGGGAAAAAAAGGAATAAATAAGCAAATCCTTCACAAATTCGGTCAAAGTCCTTTTATTGCACATTCCAAAACCTTCGAAATAATTTTATGGGTAGTAGTAAAAGAAAAAGGGATTGTATTTTCGGAATGACTATAAATATCTAAGGAAATTAACTTTTATTAGCACGTTATATATACGCCAGTGCACATTAGAGGTTAAAAATTGTATTGTAGTTTAGCGTCAAAAATAGTATATTATTGAATTCACAACATTGTTATTGTATGGAAAAGGGGTGCGATGTAAATTCTGACTGAATATTGGGTCGGAGATGTTGAAAGTTTGAGAAGCACTGCTTTAGTCCCTCACTATATGTAGGAGTTTTTACCGTGTCTTCAACGTTTCCGTCTCCATCATTTTCCGGTAATTGTTCATTAAGTGTAACAGCAGCAATAATTTCTGCATCGGTCACATAATGTCTTGCTCGGTATCGCTCTGGATCTTCAACCAGCAAAGATATGGCAGAATTATTCGAACTGCGGGTTTATCGAGTGCCGAATTTTTGAGATTACTTCAATGATTCTCAGCCTTTTCTTCTTTTTTCTTCTTCTTTTTTGTTGTTGTTGTTGCGGTACACTTATAACAGTTTCGCAAAATTTGGCGGCACACTAACAATAAAATAAGCGTGAAAAAATTTTACTTATCTGTAATACACTGTGGAAAATAGTTTATGATAGTAATTTTCAAAGTTAAATAAAACATTTACGGCAAAGAAACAAAATGTTTATTGTGTAACTATAATTACAAATTAATTATTAGAATATATTTAATGGGAAATTCGAGCTTGAGGATTTTTTTTATATTTGTTCGTAAAAATGATAATGCTACTCTTATTCCATCTTCTACATTTAAAAGTCTCGATCTTTTTTTTTATATATTTCTTAATGCTGAAAATTTGAGTGAACTCAAATAAGATATAAAAATTGTAACAATATTTTTAAAGTATTTTTAAAAACTATGAGATAAACGTCTCTAATTTTAATCCAAAATTGATTAATCGACTCTTCCGAATGTTTTGAAATAAAATCTCGATTATTACAGAGCGAAATTAGTTTTTCCTCTTCATTAAAAGTTAATTCATATACAGATGTATCCGTACACAAATGGATTACGAACCCAATCAGATTTTTGATATCCTTCTATCCACACGAAAGGATTAGTTAAATATACCTCGAATAGCCTTAGTTAATTTCTATACAACAGCCGAATGATTCGGTTCCGCATTTTATGATTTTTCTCAGAGTATAATTAATAATTTTAAAAGGACTTGGCAGCACATAAAAAGTACCGTTGCACAGTGCCCGGGAATCATTCCTCTATTGCATTAATAAAAGGGTTTATGAATGGATCTCTTGTTACCGATGGAAGTATTGATCTATGTAAACTAAAAATTCTATAGCTTCAAACAGGGTAAAATCAATTTAGAGCAATAAAAAAAAGTTTTAATTTATTTGAATTATGCGATAAAACTCAAATTATTTACGTATTTTTCCAAAAATAATAATCAAACATTTTTCTCTTTACGTATAAGTAACAAATATAAAATGTCGTGATATCTGATTATCAAATTCTATATTGTTATAGTGTAAAACAGGCAAATGATAAATGTTTAAATAATTCTGCGTGTATTGTTATGTTTATGAAGATATTAGATAATAAACTCAGTGGCGCAACAGCCCATGAGGGCCAGGGCCTACTGTGCCCATCCCAGTTTACGTGACCATTGGGCGCTGTCGTCATGAGTAGATGTCACGATCAGATGGTCAGTCTGAAGCGAGACCCCCAGTGTTTAAGTCCCTAAGCAAGCTTGGCACTCATTTTTCGATCCACTGCAGTAGGGATGAAAGGTTGAGTCGACCTTGCCCAGCCCGGGAATAGAACCCAGACCTGTGGTGTGGAAGCACGTTACGCTACTACTCGACCACTGAACCTTCATATATCAGATAATACCAAAAATAATTCACTTTAAGAATAGAATAGTAAGAGTTTTAATAAATAAAATATTTAATCTTAGTTGAATTTGAGGTTTTTTAAAAATGTATTTGTACAACTATTATTTTTAATTTGCAAAAGATTTTGATAAATAGCAACGCTCAAATTTAGGGTGAATATTCCGGATAAATAATTAAGAGCGAAAATAAATAATAACAATAATTTCGTGGTAATTAGCATAATATCGAGGGATAAACTTCTCTTCAAAGGGAAAGTACACACTCCAAGTATAATAGAAAATAATTATAACGATTTGTATTAAATAAAGAAAAGTACCGGTTTTCCTTCAAAGAACAAAAAAGGTAAAAATAAATCATTCTACACATACTTAATTAGTGAAAAATTAAAGTATGGTTTAATATTACATGTCTTTTTATCATAATTAGTTGCAGCAATCGCTTTTATCTTTAATTATTACTCACCATCGGGGTTTTTTTCCCCGGCTGAAATGAGCTTTCCATAAGGATACATTAATTTTTCAAATAGAATTTACTATGTGTTTTTTTAATGAAATATCATTTAGGCATATCGCTTTGACTAAATAAAAACATAATTGCTAATTAGCCAACTTCACTCATCAAAAAGAATTAAAATATTGGGGTGTTTTGAAATGTTGATTGTTACAATTAAAAAGTATACTTAATCCATACAGATAATTTACAACTATTTGTAAATTTATTTAGTATACATATAACTAGAATCATTTGTGAATAATTTTTTCGAATTTATTTGAATTTCCGATGCTGATTCCAATAATTGTACATAATTTTCGTATGATATGCATTCTTTATATAAAGCAAAACATTCTTTCTTTCGACCAAATTACTATACAAAGTCATGATAGAGGAAGTTTATGTAAGGTTACAGAAAAAAAAACATTTATATTCTATTTTCGGTATAGTATTTTGCTATTTAAATGTAATAAAGCTCTTATTGCTGTCTTCGTCCAATGATAAAAAGCAAAAATTACACACCATATGTTTTTTCATATAAAAAATGTTCTAACAGTAATAAAAAGCACGTATGTATGTAACACATACAAATGTTTATCAAAATGTTTTCTTAAAAACTCTAAAAAGATTTAATCAAAATTCAATTTTACACTTAAATTTCAAAACACAATTTGCATTACAGGATAGCTGAGCTTCTGAACATTTTATGAACGGAAACAATTTAATAAACTCAAACACAAATAAGTAATACCTTTTAATATTTTGTTAATCATAAAGTATTAAGTTCAAAATGGACATTATTATTGGAACATGCATTTTTTTTTAAATATTTTTAAAGCATTTCGCTTTGGATTCGATTAACGTTAATCAAAGGCAGTCATAAAAAATTATTATAAGGAACAGAGTAAGATTTTTGCTCTATAGCAGTGAATTCCATCTGGTGAGGACAAAATGCTGTGTGCCGAGCCATTTTTTTTTTAAATTATTGCCTGAACCACTACCTAAAAAGAGATCTTTGAAAATTGAATCACTTCCGGATTGATTATATAAATATATTACTGTTATAAAATACAATTCCTTAATTTAGGGTTTGGGTTTGGCCCAAAACAACATAAACATCACTGGAAACAAATAATATATAAAAAAAAATTAAGTCAATTCCTAGTTAGGTTAACAAAGAAAAATTCTTTTTTAGTTACTTTTTATTAAATAATTATAATTAATATAAAAATGTATATACGTATAACGGAATCACAATATTAAGTGGCAAATTAGCGAGCGATTTTCCATTTCCCTTTCTATATATGATGTCGGACTAATATTTTTGTTTGTTAGTATTTATTCATTTATTAAAATTAATTATTGCAATAAAATAATATTGTAAAAAAAAAAACGCTTAGAAATTGGGGGGGGATTTTCCTTTAACGAACGAAGACCTTTGGGTTAAAATCCCAAAACCTATCCATTGCATTATAAACCCAAGAGCGTTTTTTCCTTTTTATATATTGTGTTAGACTGTTATTTTTGTTTGTTATTTATTATTAATTAATTAATATATGAAAAAACTGTATTAACATCAAGTGTCATTCATTACAAGTTTAAAAAAAAGTATTTGAACTTGAATGGATGAATAGAAAGTATTTAATTAATGATTGAAATTTTGAACAAGATATATATATATATATAGGGAGAGTGTGAACTAATAGTAGGAATTGAGAAATAAAAAGGTTATGTTCCTCATACTTAAATGCAAATCCTTATTCTCAAAAATGTATATGCACGTCTCGTTCTCAGTTATATATCTTAGAGGAGTAAAAAGTTTAAAAATTAAAATAGCTTTTTAAAAACGTTCTGAAATCAAAAATATACATTTTAGTGTAATTAATATTTGAATTTATAGTCAAATTTTACTTATTTTATATATATGCAAATGAGTATGCACTTGTATGTTGAATATTTGTCTATAAAAATGAAGAATAATAATAAATAAAATTTTGTATTAATAAACAAATAAAAAAATACAATTTAAGTGTACAGTGGAATTTTTATTTCAAATTTTCGAAATTTAAATTCAAGGTAAGAACTCCTTAAAACCATTGCCCTGGACCAGTGGTCCCCAACCCCCGGGTTGGCCAGGAAAAATTAAATTATTTCCATTTTATTTACTGTGATATATTTTCTCAGGTTTGTGCTACTTTCCATGGAAATCACTTCATATTCCATGTTAACATTTTTCCA
>BMAV01008842.1:0-13629 GCA_019973955.1 Trichonephila inaurata madagascariensis | reverse complement strand
AATTTTTGGGAAAAAATTTTTTCAAAAAAAGGGTTTTGAACCTATACTATGGCCTTTTGTAAAAAAAATATAAAATAAATAACTAAAAAAATTAATTAAAACTAAGAACTATATCTAAGTGTCCCACAAGAACTATAAATAAATATCTAGATAACACTACAACGGCGAATATCTAATTAGATAAATAAATTAAAAGGAAAAAAAATTTTGAAAAAAAGAGTTTTTAAAAAAATTTTCCTAACAAATATATATACTAGAATAATAAAAAAATACAATGATATCATATATTTTTAAAGATAAAATTAAGACAAAAGAATGCACAACAAACACATAGGAAAACCAATGCTATGAATACACCGGGCCGAATGTTGGCGGGAATCCTGATTATTGTTGGCCCTCCCTGTCTTGCAGTTAGTCCATAGAATATTCATGTTTAACAATAAAAAATTTTTTTCGAAAAGTTAACAGTCAGTATAGTACTTAAATAACAAAAAGATTTACCCTATAGTATTGGATATAGAAGAAATAACCATACATTAATAAAAAGAAAAGCACTCCATAGCAAGGAATTAATTTAAATCCATATTAATAATTATGATAGTAAATAAAAAAAAATAACAAAAATGAAATATAGAAAAATTATACAAATAAAGAAATCCTGTTCAGATATATCAGTAGGTTTTTCAAAATATTACTTTAAAAACCAAAAATTAAAAAAATCTAAGATTCAAAAAAAAACTTAGGATTTAAATTTTCTAATTGGGAATACTTTTTTCGTTGATAATCTGCTGAAGAGATAGCCTTTAATTTTTTAAGGGGAAAAAATAACCAGAATTTCCCGAAAGCATCTAAAAAATCCAAACTAAATCATCTTTATTATAAAGGACATAAAAGATCTAACACAGGAAAACTTCCAGTACATCCCTCATATAAGGACGGGGCAAGTATACAACCCAAAAAATGTCAGAAGTCCAAAAAATTTTTGAATTATGCTCCATTTTAGCACAGTCAATGTAAGAACCCTTACAGCTAATGAAACACAAGCGGCAACTCCATTTTATACTAATTAGGAGCAGACCTTGGTAGAAAAGGCATATACACAGAAAAGTTTCATTCCAGCAGAAAATCATTTGCCAATTATTCTCATTCTAAAGACGGGGATTTTTTATTGGTTCACTCAGGGGGGGTAGAAATGTTTTTTAAAAAGCATATTTTTACACTTGAAACAAAAAAGCCAGCTAAATTTGATCTGGGGGCAAAAACTTCTTTAAAGGGAAACAATCAGAATGGCGAAATGCAAGTATTGACATCAATTTTATAATTTAAACTATACCCCAGAAAAGTTTAAAAAAAGATTAAATAAAGAATCAATTAATCTATTCACCTTTCTTTAAATTCACACTTTTTTTAGAACTTCTTGCGGGGGGAGCTTTCGACTAAACATTTATTTTTTCTGAAGAATTTTAATTAAATAAAGTAGTGCTCAAGTGTGGTATAGGGGCCACATCGGTTTAGCGTTTTTATCTAAATGTCATGGTGAGATATCGAATTCATTCTAAAAAAACCCAAAAAATTACCTTAAGCTTAGTCCCCAAAAAAAATGGGGCCCCAAGTCCCCCCCATACACATTTAACCAGCATATAAACAATGTTAAAAATTGTCAGATTTAGACTTTTTGAAAAAAAGTATACAAAGTTTCGCATATTCTTTGTAGCACTCAAAAAAATTAATTTTAAAAAAAACCAAAAAAACAAAAAACAGAAGTTACTTTTCACAAGAAACGACCTTTTTGGAAGGAACCGGGGAGACAGCTATCAATCGAAGCAATCTGTTGGAAAAGTGTTTTCCCCTCACCTGTACAAAAAATATTTAGCACTATAAAATCATGAAATTTGGAAAATAATCGTAATCTTAGAGGACTGTACATCAGAGGTGGACGGACTTTTCCAGAGTACGCGCGTTCTATTTCTAATATTATTAAGGTGTTGTGGTCCACTCATTGGCGTAGCCATTTTTGGAGACGATTTAGTCACAAATATTATATGGGATAAGCAAAAAACCCCTTTTAGAATTTACCCTTTTTTAAATGATTAGAAACAACAGAAGAAACCTATTTTAGGTGGTTAAACTTTTTTTATTCTCGTTCTTACATCGCCTTACAATGTCAACAATTTTTTGTTGCCAGATCATGAAAACTAAATTTATAAAAACAAAGATATTATATAAATAGACATTACCCCCCGTAACATAGTTAAAAAATATCAATACATACACAAATAAAAGTAAAAATACAACAAATGAGAGTCATAAAATAATATGCAACTAATCACTGTACAGTCGGTCAAAAAATATTATAAGCCCCGGGACCCCAATCTTTTTTACCATGTTTAAAAAAAATTCCCCTTTACATTAAATCGGTAATTTGCAAATCAATCAAGTAAAATTTTCGTACCTTTCTCTGAAAATTTTGAACATCCAAATCATTTTTTTCATTTATATTATTTAAAATTGTTGAAATAATTTTTGAAATCATTTTAAAATTTTTTGAAAAATTTAAAACTTTAGAGTGTTTTTAAAAAATTATTAAACCTTTAAAACTTTTAAAATAAAATTTTTGAAAACAAAAAAGTTTTTTAAAAATTCAAAAATCCATTGAAATCAATTATTAAAATAAAATTTTTGAAATCTTAAAATGTTTTAAAATTACCAAGTTTATTGGAATCAATTACCTTTAAAATTATTAAAGTCCATTGAAATCAATTATTAAAATAAATTAGAAATCAGTAAAAATTTTTAAAAAATTAAATCCATTGAATAATTATTAAAAAAAAAATTTTTTTAAAAATTTTTAAAGTCCATTGAAATCAATTATTAAAATAAATTTTTGAAATCATTAAAGTGTTCCATTTAAATCAATTACCTTTAAAAAAAATTGATATTTTAAAAATTAAAATTTTCCCTTGAAACAATTATATTAAAAACAAATTTCCTTTAAAATTTATTTATTGAAATCAATTATTAAAAAAAAAATTATTGAACGCATTAAAATGTTTTAAAATTTTCATTTTTAAACCGAAAACAAAAAAAAAAGGGGGTGAAAAATCAAAATTTTTTTTTGAATTGCAAAATTTTTATTATATTTTAAAAAAATAGGTGACTGGCACTTAAACACTTTTTTTCCCCAAACGGAACGTTATTATCGAACCCCCTTTGTAATTTGTTTGGGGGATGTGTTGCAAAAATTTGATGAAATTTTTTATCATATTTGCTTGGGGAAAAAACGGGTTTTTTAAAACCATTTGTGATATCCCAATGGACCGGGGGTATTCTCTGGTTCTGGGGAATTGCGCGGTTGTGATAATTCCCTGGCACTGGGGTGGTTGTGATGAACCTGGTACTGGGGGTGGTTGTGATGAATTCCGTGGTACTGAGGGTGGTCGTGATGAATTCCGTGGTTGTGATGAATTCGGTGGCACTGGCAGATTGCGAGGCACTGGGGAATTTGGGCACTGGCGGATTGTTGGCGATGGGGGGGTTCCTGCCTTTCCCTTTTTGGGGAAACGGGTCGGCCGCTTTGGATGCCACTTACATTTCGGGCTACAAAAAAAATGGGAAGGGCGGCGTTGGGTCGAGGGGGGCGTTCCTCCCCCGGCGAATCAGTTAGGGAAGTCCTCCGATTCGGAGTCGCTCGTCGGACATTTTGGCTCGACTGGTCTGTAAACTTCCCCGTTGTGCGGCCCATGAAGTGATAAATCTAATGGTTGATCGGGGGTGCCATTGCAAAGGAAAGAAGGAAGATTAATGCCAAAACTTTTTTTTCAAAACTTCGAATTTGAGAAACCACTGCAAATGCTGACAGTCTTAACGGAAAAAAATTTTGCTCACATCAAACGCAACGAAAAAAAATTAAACATTAGTACGTCGTACATTTCAAACAGTAGGGTCAAAATTATTTTAAATTGCAGCACTGCATTAAAATTATGAAATGTTCAAATTAAAACTATGAAAATTAAATTTTGAAATATTCAAATTCAATTAAAAATTTTGAAATATTCAAATTAAAAATAGATTAGCTTTTTTGAACAACAAAGTCGATCAGTAAAAAAATGACATTTAAAATAAAAGTGATTGTACAATTGACTAAACGATTAAATATTAAACACAAGTAGATGAATAATCAGTATTTTAATCTAAATTGGTTCATTTGGAATAAAATATTCAAGTTCTTAGTAAAGGGATCAGACAATTAAATGCATGAATAAAAAGGTAATCAATATTTTAAAAAATCGAAATAAAAAAATATTCAGGCAATCAGTAAATATTAAACACAAAATATTTGGCAATCAATCAGATTTTTAATCTAAATTTTATTGGGAATAAAATATTCAAGTACTATTGTAATGGACAACTCAACATACAATCGGTAAATATTAGACACTACGTAGTCAATTTAAAAAAAATCCGTTTTTTGGCAAAAAATATTCAAGTATTCGGGCAATTAAATGCATTATTTAAAAAGGTAAACAGATAAAAAATCAAAATAAACAGTAAAAGGCCTACAACGAGGGCAATATCAGATACTAAGTAGCATGCAATGGAAAACAAGACAACGTGACAATAAAATATTCAATAAATTTTCAAAAGGACAATTAAATGTTATGGTAATATCAAACGGGTTTGAAAAATCCAAAGGAATTTAAAAAAACTAAAATGCAGAGATGAAAAACATTTTTTTTATCAAGACTACCAGGTGGAAAATTAAAAAAAAAAAAACCCCACGTTTAACGGAAAAAAATGCTCACCATAAAAAAAGTAAAAATGAACAAAACATTCTTTTTTTTTCTAAGAGAATAAGTGCAAAGGGAAAATTAAATACAACCAAACACACTTATAGTCTTAACGGAAAACAAATGCTACACCTAAACAATCGTACATAATGCGAATGAACAAAAAAATTTTTTTTTTGTAAACATCAATGCGTAAGTTAAGCAAACACGAAAACCTTAACGGAGAACAACAGCACACACAATAAACATGAAAACAACTTACCCCCCCGAGCAGCAGATTGTCAGCAGCAACAAACCCTCAGAATCGAGTTCGGAGGCAACAAATTCATCGATCACATCGAGCATTTATACACACCGAAAAAAAAAAGCAAAAACAAATAGGTTACTAAACTTGGATGACGCAACCAAAGTTGAATTTCCTACTTTGGTGGCGTCACCCCATCCCAAGTTTTTTTAACCTTATTTGGGCATGTTTTCTTTCAAACTTTTTAAAATTAAAAAAAAATTTTTAAATTACAACTTTGGAGAACTGAATTGTAAAATAAAAACCTTATTTGGTCATGTTTTTTTCCTCCCAAACTTGTTAAAATTTGAAAAAACTTAAAGTTTAACTAACATTTTATAACTATATTATTCAACTTTGGATAACTAATTGTAAAAAAACTACCCCAAAAAACATTTAAATTCACACAAAAAAAATTATTCAAATTTACACTAAAAAAAATTATTTAAATTCAAGCAGAAAAATTTTTTCAAATTCACACAAAATTGTTTAATAATAATTATTTAAAAAATAATAATAATAATAATAATAATAATAATAATAATAATATATATATATTTTTGAATAATTTTACTCAAATTTTTTCCAGCAATTTTGTTTAAATTTTTTTTCAACAATTCTGTTAAATTTTTTTTCATCTATTTTGTTTGAAATTTTTTCATCAATTTTGTCATTAGTTTTGTTTGATTTTTTTCCCATTAGTTTTGTATGTCTTCATTAGTGTGCCTTAGATAAAACCAGAAATGGAGATAGTACTTTTGTTTATATTACAGAAAATTAATATTTACAATTACAATTTACACTTAAAGTAGTAATGCAGTTAAATAAAAAGAACAATTTAAAAGTGCAGCGGGCGAAACCTTGTGCTTCTATTACAGAATGCCGGGACGAAAGTTTCCGTTGGAGTAGGAAGGCAAGACAGTATAACCAAAGCTATTAGAAGAGAGAAACCCCTGACACGGACGATTTAAAACTGGTCAGGGACTAAAGGAGGGAACGAATTTGGGGGAGAAGATTACTTTCCCACTTCCATCTTGTATGCTAAATGTTGATGGGATATCCCACTTTAATTATATTCATTATTCGGATAAATTGACTGCGGGATTTTCTGCAAAAGGATTAATCAGGATTTCTTTTTTAAAGCAAAAAAAAAAGGTACGATATTTGTATTTTTCTTATCATTAAATTTTTTATTCTTTTGAGTTTTGGGAGAACACGATATAATAAACTGACGCATATATGCCAACATCCTTTGATTATTTGTAAAAAGATATTTTTTTTTTATAAGATTTTTTTTTATTCTGTCAAATTTTAATTAACTGAAAATATTATTAATAACTTAACCTAAAGCTGTAAATTTCATAAAAACCCTTTCTGTTTTCCCCAAATTTCCTCTAATAAACGGGGAAAAGTTTCTGTGTTTGTTTCCAAAAGATGAACAGTTGTTACAAATTTTGAAAAGGAAAATTCCCTGGGGATTTTAAAAATACTAACAATAGTGTAGTGTGCATTAAACTTTTCCCCGAATCTTTCATTGTGAGAAAAGAAAAAAATTACAGACAAGACTGGTATTGTTGTAGAAATACCTAGAGTGTATCCAAAATTATCGAGAATACATATCCTTGTTTTTCCCCTGGTTGTCCATCCTCTTAATAAAAAAATTAAAGAACGCTCGGTGACAATTCAACGAAAGGAAAAATGAAACAATTAGAGAACAACGTTTCCCAATTCATTAAGAAAGACGAAATTCCAGTTTTGAATATTTAAAAAAAAAATCTGCTAAGCAGAAAACCCCATATCTGATTTCTTATCTAAAACAATGTTCAAAACATTTTTTAAAAAGTTGATAACTTTTTTTATAAATTTTAAAAAAATTGCCCTTCCATTTTAAAATCCCGAAAAAAATAAATTCTATTTTTTTATTTAATAATAATCGTGAATTAAATATACCTTCTGTTGAAAAATTCTTAATAATCCTCCTAGGTTAACATATTTCAGCGAATTGTTAAATATTCTTAATACAGTAAATGTTTTTTGAAGAAATCTCTTCCATTAATTCTGTTCCTCATCATGTTATGGCTATTCAATCATGGGAAAAGTATATTAAAAAACGTAATGCTGAAAGTTTGAGGCAAATTTTTTTATTTTAAAAATGAAATTATTAATTGAAAAACATAGCCAAGTATAGCAGTAATTTAATGGTTTTTTTTTTGCATGTACTTTAAATCACCACATGTTATTCTATGTAAGAGAAAAGGGGAATATAATTTTCCAAGTGTGAGACAATTACAGAGAGTTACATCGGGATTAAATGTTACCCAGGTTTGTCAACTCTGGCTAATGAAAATTATCTACGAGGTAGGTGTAAAGAACTGAAAGCCCATGAGAAACAGGAAATTTTAAAATTGATAAAATTTTTATCAAATAAAAGGAAACATATAAAATGTAATAAAAAAATTTGGGATTTACTGAAAAAAGGAGAAGCAGCAAAAGATTCATGTTTTCTATATTTTTTTATTGAATAAAAAAAAAAAAAAATAGTATCACTGAATCCTTAAAGAACATGAATGCTGAAGACTTGTTTCTATGATTTTAAAAAAATTTTGCCAAGGGAAAAAAGTAGGTTTTTCAGTTGTTTGCATTAAAAGTGTAAAAACAGAGTAAATAGAAATTTTTTTTCTAAATTGTGTAATGGTACCAAAAAAGAGTGTTATTCAGAATCCAGCAATAATGAAAAAAAAATTCATCTTATTTTTGATTCAGTAATCTTATAAAATCTATACGAAAAAATTGGTTAAATAGAAAGATGCTGATTCTTCTTTTGTATCCGATCCTTCAAAACTAAACCGAAAAGCATCTTTTTCATCATTATTTAAAATTTAAAGAAAAAATGAACATTATTGTTAAATTAGCTCCAAAATTTTGTTTAAAAGTTTAAAATCAAACAAATTTTGAGAAAAAAATGAAAATTTATTTTTAAAAAAATTTTGAAGAAAAATGACTGCACTTAATATTTTAAAAAAGATAAATTAGGCTACCCAGAAATGTTTGGGGACACTGCAATATTCATCAAACATTTTTTAGATTTCTGGCAAATAATGAATTTTAAAAAGTCCAACTAAGGGTCAAAATTTTAAAATTTGAAAATCAGTGTTTTTTTCATCAAGGGATGATGATAGATTCATTTTTTTTCAAAATTTGTTCAGTGGCTGGACTGTAAAAAAAAATTTTAAACACAAAATAAACAAGAAGGCTGTTTAAGCGAGGAAACATTTTTTGCTTTGAGGCATACGGTAAATACCATCCCAGAACTAAAAAAAGTATCTTTTGACGGAGCAGAATTTCAAATATGTTTTAACGGAAAGTTCCAAACTGATAATTTAGAAGCCAGATTTGGGCAATACAGACAAATGTTGGAGCAAATTATCATGTCACTGTGCGGGAAATTTTGCAATTGAAAAGTTGCGCATTAAAAGTGTGTTAATTTTGCACCGGATAAAATGGTACTATCCCCCAAAAAATTTAATTTCAAATCATTCAGGTGAGATATTTCATGTTAAAGTAGATATTGCAGATTTCAACGAAATATTAAAATTTGAAATAAACCAGATGATATTTCAATAGAAGAGTATCTTTTTAATGTATATAGCGGGATATTGGTATAATAAAAATTGAATCCCTTTTGATTGCAAGGATACATTTGTTTTAAAAAGCAGATTAATTTTGACTCGGAAAATATCGAAGGGGCAAAATATTTGAGACTTCTGATAGAGGAGGTTTAAAATGCCCACAGATTTGTTATGAAAGTCATTTCAACGCAATATTTCATTTTTAATTTTTTAATATCGAAAAAATTCGAATCGAAGTTTTTAAAGTTGATTGCCAATTATCTTGCTTTACGCATAACAGAAGCGTTTGAATTACAGAGTTGTGGAATGTCTTGATTGTTTCATTCACCTTGTGTAAAAAAATTCCTGATTTTTTATATTTTAAAAAATATTCGTTACATTTAACATATGCTTAAATAATTATTCAAAAAGCGCAGGAAGAAATTTTAACCGTGAAGGATAACCGAAAATGAAGAAATTTAACCCAAATTTAAAATTTAAAGTTTTCTTTTTATATTTTTCTGTTTTATTTATTTAAATATTCAATTACAAATCGTATTTTATTCATTGTGCATGTATATCCTTGTAATTTTTTTATACTACATACATTTTATGAACGTGTGTAATTGTTCATATAACTATTATATGAAGAAAAATTATTTATTTATTTACGATATTCTTTTTAAAATTTTTTTCATAAAGATTTTAGCATTCAAAATATGTAAAATTTTTTTTTTAGTTTCAAAACTTTTTTTTGATTTTTGATATTTTACCATAGATAATATTGAATTTAACTATGCATAAAAATAATGTAGTTAATAGCAAATTACCTCACAAATGCAAATTATTCAAAATTTTAAACTAATCATACGGGCCCCATTAATATATATTCCATGAAAAATTTTTTTTTCTGATTATTTATAGGTAAGGTATTTACTAATGTATATATATTTTTAACATCCTATATTTGCTATGTAATTATTATGGTGTCTAAACTGTTCATGTCATATGTTTTTTTTTGTAATAATATGCCTCAAAATTTACTTTTCCCATTTCTTTTTATTTTATTGGATTGAAATTATTTTATGTTTTTTTAATATTGAATGAATGAATTATTTTGATTTAATATTTTTTAAAGTATAATCTAGAATCTATTTTTATATATAATTTCTGTGGTATAAAGATCTGTTTGTCATTTCTATATTTGTATATATTTTTTGAGTATTTTTTAATAATAATATCCTCAAAACTTTTCCTATTTCTTTTTATTTTTTGGGTTGAAATTATTTTAAAAAATTTTTTAATATTGAATGAATGAAAATTAATATTTTAACGTATAATCTAGAATCTTTTTTGTTTTTAATTTTGGGGGGCTGAACTGTTTGTCATTTCTATATTTGTATATATTTTTTTCATTGTATTTTTTTTTAATAATATCCCCAAATATTTTTTCTTTTCCTATTTTCTTTTTATTTTTTTGGGTTGAAATTATTTTAAAATTTTTTTAAAATTGAATGAATGAAAATTGAATATTTTAACGTATAATCTAGAATCTATTTTTTTCTATATATACTGTGGTATCTAGAACTGTTTGTCACTTATTTGAATATATTTTTTTATGCATTTTTTTTTAATTTTTTTTTTATGATTCATTATTTTATGAGAAAAAATGTCATTTTTCAGGAAAAAAGGGAAACCCCGCAAAATGTTTTAAATTCACATGATTTTTTTTTTAATATGCCCCTAATGTCTTTCTTTTCAAATTTTTTTCAAGTAAATGTTTGTTATTTTTTATTTTATCTGATTGAAATTATTTTTCATTGAGCCGTTTTTTCTTAGACTTTTCTTATACTGTTAGAGCCTTCATGAGTGATTTTGTCCCTTTTTCCGGGGAAAAATTATGCATCATTCTAGCGTATTAATGCATAACTTTATAGAAAATATTCTCAGTAAGAATTTAAAAAAAAAATCAATATAAATGGGAAATTTTTGCTATGGATGAAAAAAAAAATAAATGTTCAAAGCTTTATATTCCCCACAGAGCGAATGCGCGGGAAAAACTTTCCTTTTGTGACGTCATCAAAAAGCTGTCACGGCCCCAGTCCTTTTTAGATGGCTTTATAACGCAAATTGAATGAGGATGTAGGAAACAATTAATTTTGTGTTATTTTTCATTATTTTATTGGATATTTAAGTTTAAACAAATTATTTTGTGAGTTTGAATTATTTTTCATTAATTTTATTGGATATTTAAGTTTAGATAATAATTTTGTGTGTTTTTCATTAATTTTATTGGATATTTAAGTTTAAACAATTAATTTTGTGAGTTTGAATTAATTTTATTGGATATTTAAGTTTAAACAATTAATTTTGTGAGTTTGAATTATTTTTATTGGATATTTAAGTTTAAACAATTAATTTTGTGAGTTGAATTACATTAATTTTTTTGATATTTAAATTTAAACAATTAATTTTGTGAGTTTGAATTATTTTTTTTATTTTTTTTTTGGGTAAAGTTTCAATTAATTTTTTTTAGTTTGAATTATTTTTTTTTTTTTTATTGGGTTTTGTTTAAACAATTAATTTGGGGTTTGATTATTTTTTTCTTTTTTTTTATTGGGTATATAAGTTTAAACAATTAATTTGTGAGTTTAATTATTTTTTTTTTTTTATTGAATATTTATGTTTAAACAATTAATTTTGTGAGTTTGAATTATTTTTTTTTTATTTTTTTTGATATTTAAGTTTAAACAATTAATTTTGTGAGTTTGAATTATTTTTTTTTTTTATTGATATTTTAAATTAAACAATTAATTTTGTGAGTTTGAATTATTTTTCTTTTTTTTTTATTGATATTTAAAATTAAACAATTAATTTTGTGAGTTTCAATTATTTTTTTTTTTTTCATTGGGTATTTAAGTTTAAATAATTAATTTTGTGTGTTTGAATTTTTTTCTTTTATTTTTTTTTGAATATTAAAGTTTAAAAATTAATTTGTTGAAAGTTTATATTTATTTTTTATTTTTAAATTTTGGGGTTTGCAAAATTTTTCAACTCCAAAAATGGTTTGGGTAATTTTGCTCCAACAGATTTTTTTAGTATTTCAACCGAAAAACAATGTTCCTCCAGCTGTGATCGTTTTTCCACATTCCACCGACTCACAACCCTGGGTCATGTTTTTGGGGTCGGAGCACCTTCGGGGCATTCATTTTAGAATTTTTGGGGTCAAAAAAGACAGAGTGCAGAGTTGCATTAAATTTGTTGGATATTTATTTTTACATTTAATTTTAGAACATTATTTTGAACTAGAAACGCAATTTTCATTCCCTCAATAACACACAACACATTTCCAGACCACATTCACACAACACATTTCCAGACCACATTCAAACAATTCCTCAACAACACAATTCCCCAACACGTTTCCAGACCACATTCAAAACCCCCAAAAACACAATTCCCACAACACGTTTCCAGACCACATTCAACACAATTCACACAACACAATTCTCATTCACACAACACAATACAATTCTCATTCACACAACACAATACAATTATACAATACAATTTTCAAACATATTTATACAATTTTCAAACATATTTATACAATTTTCAAACATATTTATACAATTTTCAAACATATTTATACAATTTTCAAATATACAGTACAATTTTCAAACATATTTATACAATACAATTCTCATTTGTACAACCTTGTTTATAGAACAGAATACTCAAACACAATTCTTATACATGCAAAAGGATTATGATTTGAAAAAATCTTACCTTGGAAGCATACTTGTACTTGAAGTAAAGACCAAATAAATGAATTCAACTCACCTTATATACTGTTCATATACACACGAAACTAATGAAAAATTCAAACAAAATTGCTGGAAAAAAAAATGTCAAACAAAATTGGTGAAGAAAATTTCAAACAAAATTGGTGAAGAAAATTTCAAACAAAATTGCTGAAAATTTCAAGCAAAATTTTTTGAGAAAATTTTTTCCAAAAAAAAAAAATAAATAATAATAATAATAATAATTATAATAATAATAATAATTAAAAAAAATATTATTATTATTATTTTTTAATTATTATTAATTATAATTTTTTTTGAAGAAAAAAATTTTTCTCAAAAAATTTTGCTTGAAGTTTTTTTCAACAATTTTGTTTGAAGTTTTCCCAACAATTTTGTTTGAAGTTTTCCCCAACAATTTTGTTTGAAGTTTTCCCAACAATTTTGTTTGAAATTTTCCCAACAATTTTGTTTGAAATTTTTTTCATTAGTTTTATGTGTTTTATTCATATTAAACTACTGTCTTTTAAACTGCAATATGATCTGTTTATTAAACTACAATATGTTTTCAATTTTATTAAAGCTGTTTTCGGGGACCCGATGAAAAATACTATGGATCCTTTAGTTTTTTAGTCTTTTTTATCCCACTTGCCAGTTTTAACCCTGTTTCTGGTAAAAAATGTGTTTTGCGCTATACCTTCATAGGTTTTACCTTAAAGTATTAAAAGAAACACGAACTATGGAGGTATGAGTATTGCAAATTTCCTAGGAAAAGTTTTACAACACTTTTTTCAGATATTATTGAACTACAATCGGCACAAACTTGTAATTCTTTTTAGGAAACTACAGTTCCTTTTTAATGTTCATTGAACTACAATTCTTTTTTTTGATGCAGTATTTTGGTAGTAACTGCAGTATTTTGGTAGTAACTGCAGTATTTTTGGTAGTAACTGCAGTATTTTTGGTAGTAACTGCAGTATTTTTGTAGTAACGGCAGTATTTTTGTAGTAACGGCAGTATTTTTTAATGTTTATGACTATCATATCTTGGCTACATACAATGAATGACGATACATTTATTAATCAAACTTTTATTAAATACATTTCATTTACATACATGCATTTCATTTTAGATACTCATTTTGTCAA
>BMAV01008841.1:0-10047 GCA_019973955.1 Trichonephila inaurata madagascariensis | reverse complement strand
TTTTTTTTGAGTTTTTGTATTTTATCCATAAGAATGTGTAATCTATAGAATATAAAACCCCAAAACACAAAAAATTTAATTAGTTTTAAAAAAAAAATTTGTAATTTTTTTGTACAAAAAACAGAATATAATGTTAAATTGTTTATATATATATTTTTTGCTAATAAAAAAAAATAAAAAAATGTGAAAAATGTTGCAAAGTTTACCAACTTATTTTTTTGGAGAAACGAATGCAAAAGAAGTAAAGTAATTCACATAAATTGCAATATTATTAATGCCTTTCCTTACAATTTAAATATTTTTAAAAATTTTGAGTAGGCCAACTTTACTTATTCCAAACACATAATATTTACATGATCAGAAAAATTTCTATAGACTCCATATGGATTTATATTTTTAAACTTTTTCTTTCCCTTTGGTTTTTATAAGCCGAAAATAATTTTTTTTTTGAAAATTTATTTGCCTATATATTTGCTTCCAGCAAATTTGTGACGTTTTTCCTTTTAGCCCCAACCAACAAAACCGGGAAAAATTTTTCACTTTTCAGTATAGCAGCAGCACCAGAACGAGCTTAACTTTTCTTTGGTTCCTTTTTACGAACATATAGAAAGTTGCTTCCAAAAAAAAAAAATTTGAGAAAATAGCGTTTTGTGAATTTCTTTTCAAAATTTTTTTTCACATTGTGTATTCTGAATTTCAAAAAATTGAGCCAATTTGTAAATATATATATATCAGTGAACTTCTAAATGCATTTTAAAAACCAAATAGAAAAGAGAGAATTCAGTGGAGATTATGTACTAAGAATTTGAGTTTTTGTATAATGAAAACTGAAATTTCAGTGTCATTTTATAAAAAACAAGGAAAATTTTCGGAAATTTTGAAAAACAAAGTTAAAAAAAAATTTTTTAATTTTATGATATATATATATATATATATATATATATATATTAGTAATAAACTAGTAATTTAATATTTGAACTTTTTATTTATATATCTTGGTCTATTCCTTCAGGAACGTTTTTTAATATCCTAGTGATCCGCCTAACGGGGGGAGGGTTTAAAAAATCTCTCCATCTATTAAATCACGATTTTAATTTTCCGAGGTTTTGAAATTCTTTTATTCTGTCTTTGTCCTCAACCATGTATTCGGCTTCAGCTGGAGTGTGCATTTTGTTGTGTGTGTTTTCATTGTGTGTGATGCCTTCAATATATGTTTGAGTGTCTCTACATGTTCAAGGCAATAAACGGATTTTACAATCCGCTTATTAAAAATAGTGGGTACGCAATCAACCAGCATATACATGTATCCATGAAGACCCCCAAAACCCCCAAATCATGCACTACCATGAGGGAATTATATATAATATATATATATATATATATATATATATATATAGACATATTTTTAGACAGAATCAACTTGTTTTTAAAAGGACCTTTTTTTGATGAAAGTTGACATCTTCGACGCTATGAGCAGAGAGAAAAATCACGCCACGAAAATTTAAGTGGGTTTAGCACTTAAAAACAGTGCGGTAAGTATCACGGATTTTATGAGTGTACTTGAAAGTTAATGCTGACATAAAGGGCTATTAAATATAACGATCTGGAATTAGACATGTTTGTTGCCTAGGCCATATGTTCGGAAGAAATAAATGGGAGATTAGTTTGATACTTGAAGAGGTAATGAAAAATATAAGAGTTAAGTGCTAGATAGGGAATTTGATTTTTAATCTAATTTAATTATCCTTACTTATATATATGATCATTTGATGTATCATGTATATAAAAAATTATAATTAGATCCTATGAAATTAATTCTAAGTTAAAATGAAGCTCTTGTTTTAATTTCTTGCTATAGTACTTAGAACACAAGTGATTCTCCTCAAGGTACTGATAAAATTTTATTTCATGTTATCTAGGTATGAAAAAGTGTTTATAAAAGATCAATGCCATATTCTTAAAAATGCACTGAGAGTATTGCTGTCTTCGTTAAATATACTAGCAAGTACTTTTTTACCTTCGCAAAATCGTCCGTAAACTCAAAATGTTTATGAATAATTAATGACAGAGTTAAAAATTTTAGAAAAATAAGTAAGTATGTAAGTATAAATTAAATGACCATATGTCGAGAAAAATATAAGATAAATAGTTTGATAAAAAAAAATACCTTTTATTAAAACCTAAAACTTAGAAAATAACTTCAATAATTATTTGAAATTTCATATATTTTTTTAAAAACTTTTGGACAACGTGTTCGGACTTTTAAGTGGCCGTGGTAGCCGAATGTTCAAGGTATCAGATCGTGGCTGGCCTTGTCACGAGTTTGAGCGCAGTACCGCTAAAGACCCGCCGTGTATGGGAGCGATGCACGTTAAATGTATCGAGAGCTCAAACGTCCTCCCATTGTTGTGGTGTGGTAGTTAAGAGAGAGGGTGACAGCTCAGGTGACTTTTTAAGTCACTTGACCGTGGTTTAAAATTACGTGGTCTGTCACCAAAAGCCCTCGTGTAGCTGAACAGCGCGACTTAAATACTCACTCACCCAGATTATTAAAACACTGCATGAAATATTTGTTTTTAAACAACTTGACTTTATTAACTGCTTTATTTTGGTCTCCATTTCCTCTAAAAATGACGACATTGACGCAAACATTAGATTAAAATATTTTGATATACTACTTAATGCTTTTTTCTTTTAAAGAAAACACTGTATTAATTATATTGTTGTAGGTTTTTGTTGATTTTTCACTAATATTAATTATAATGATGTTCAGTGACCAAGTGGTAGCGTATCGTGCTTCCACATTACAGATCCAGGGATTTATACTTGTCCTAGACAAGTTCGACTCAGCCTTTCATCCCTTCAATGGGTCCATAAATGAGTGCCAAGCTTGCTTGGAGACTAAATACTAGGGGTTTCGTTTCGGACAGGCCACCTGATTGGGACATTTTTTCAAGCATCTCACCGCCAATGGCCACTTCTTCTGAGATTGGCAAAGTAGGACTAGGCCATCATGGGCAGTGGAACCACTGAGTTTATTAACTATAATAAAGAATATTTTCTGGATAAGTAAATGAGTAAGTACTAGTGCGTTATTTGTAAAATAAAATCGCTTCAACAAAATTTGGTTGCTGCTTATTAAAACTATAAATAGCCATTAAAAATATGTAAAAATGATAGTTTTGTGGCTAGTTCACTATAAACTTAGCAGTAGAGAAGTCGTTTTCAAATAAAATGTCTGTCACTTCAAGAAATTTTCAATGATTAGAGCTTGTATTACATGTATTTGGAATTAAATTACTGCTGACACATTTTTTTTAAATCACACAAAAAACTAAAGGTAGAAAAGAGGCATTATATGAAATTTTTAAACCATACAATGGAAAAATTCTTTTTATGGTACCTTTCACACACACAAAAATTTATAAAAACATTAAGAAACTCTTTTAATATAACAGAAACATTCGGAACTGTTATTTTGGAAAAGCGTATAAATTGATAATTTTTATGATATTTAGTGTTATTTAGATTAGAATGCATGCTATAAAATCGTTTTAAGAGAGATTTTTATTACAGTAAAAAATTATTCAAATGCAATATTTTGCTAAAAATTCACATAGAATTACCTGTTTTCAAAATTTCTACTTTTATGGAAATGAATCGATGATAGTAATTTTTTGCCTATATATTGCGTAGACCTCTGAACACAGCCTGAACAAGGACCTTTGAATTATATTTTAGAAGTGGATTTATCTATATTTTAAAACAACAGAGTTGAGAAATTTTAAGAAATAAAACACCGAAAATCATTTTAATTGATAGTAACTTTGAAAATAATGTGAGTTTTTTTGAAATTCTTAGTTCAGGACCTCTGGAAAACTCTTAGAGTCATATAAGTAGAGTATTATTATTATACAGTCAGTTTTCATAAGAGGAGAATGTTTTGAAAATAGGTAATTCAAAATTAATTTTTTGCCAAATGCACTTATTATTTCCTATTTTAATAATATTCTTAAAACAATTTTATACATGTGTTCTTTCTCAAGTGACACTAAATATATAAAAGTATCCATTTATATGCTTTTTTTAAAAAAATCACGGTTCCAGTTACCTTGAAAAAGGTATCTTATTATCCGAAATATTTCGAATGTTCACAATATGCATTGTAGCAGAGAAATAACCCTTAACGTGATTCGATTCTTTTTTTTTATTTTATTGTTACTTTGTTCCATAAAATAAATATGTATTCGCATCAACAATATTGAAATACGCTACGCTTTTCTTCGAAATGATTTTCAAAAAAGAAAAACAAAGAGTTTGCAAAAGAAAACTCCCATTTCAGCAAAGTGCATTGATCTAGAGCAAGAAATATACCTTCTCTACCCGAATTATTAGCCTCATTTAGGAACAACTCTAGCTCCATAGCTTCCTGTGGAATAATTCAAGTAGAAAGAATGGGCTTTTAGATAAAATGTATCGCTTCTTGGGAGATAAAGCTCCATCTTGAATCGAGAAGGTTTCACCATAAACTTTTGTTCCGCAGCGATCCTACGTTAAATTTGCTTGGCGCCTCTGAGAGTGGGAAACTGTTGAGCGCTGAAGATTATGGTTGAAACTTACAGAAGGATGAACTTGTTTCTAGGATTCTGGTTGCCGTTTGACTCTTATAATCGCATGGAGAGTTTGAGTAATCTGATTTGAAGTAAATAATGGACAGGGAATTGCTGCATGGTTCGTTGCATCTGAAACAAATGGAAATGTAATAAGATACGAAGCATAGATTTATCAACTGGAATAAGTTTTTAAATCTTGAATCTAAGACACACACACAAATAAATATTTTGTTGTATTTAATGTTCGAGAAACTTAGGGCATGAATTGAAAGAATAAGAGATAAAATAACAAAAATAGTACGAAACTGGCTATTATGCGTGTTTAAATATAGATAAGATTATAAATATTTTGTTGTACCATCATAATACTAATAAAAAAATATATTAGTTAATATGTTTTAATCAAATATACTTACAAATAATTTTTAATTATTTAAAGACGAGGAATTTAAATAAACCTTTGAGTAAATGTTAATTTTATATTTTGAATTAAATTGAAAGCACCCTTCTATATAACAGCGAAATACATATTTAAATAAAAAAAATAAAGAAATGGCCTACAATTTTTTAAATTAAGGCATAAATAAGACAGGAAATAAGTTAGCATTCACAGGTAAATTAAGTTTCTAAAAATTATTACAAATAATGCTTTAGTTGTGAAATTCATAAAATATGAAAATTATTTCAAATATAATATTGAATTTTATTTTATGTTACAATATTTATATATATTTATACGTAAATACATATATAGCCTTATTTATACTTATTTCATATACAAATATATAACTCATATATTGGTTTGTTGATTATTGATCTAAACGAATATTTCATCGAAACTGTAAATTGACTAAGAGCTTTAAAGAATGAGTGTTAAAAATAATCTGAATTATAAATTATATTATTATTATCCGATTCTACGGAATTGTGCTGGGATTTCTGGAAATTCTGTGTCTGGAAATTTCCACTGCCCCATTTGAAAGAATTTTGCTCTGCAAATTTCGGGAGCGTTACTTTTAAACAGACACAGATGGCAACATCCGTAACTTAATTAGTTTTAAAGATACTTTAAAATAAGACTGTGTGTTGGAATTTCTTTATAGATATTGAAGAAAAAATTTGACAGGGATTCGCATGATTGTTGGCAGTAGTGTGAAGAGGAGGAATTGAGTCAAGAAAATCGGGATCCAGTCATCATTTAAAAATGACTAAAAGAGAGACCGGAAAAATCTTCTCCGGTCGTGATACGTTTTACTGTATAAGCTGAAGAAGCTTCATATTTTGTTGTCATTATTTTGATATAATGAATTGTTGCAATTTGACTACACGCAGAGAAAATCATTGCTAATTGCAACTCCAATGCTGTCAAGTTAAGTTTCATTCGAGAGTGCAGTGAGGAGATCTTGTGTATTATCAGAAGATAGCCATTTCTGTCCTACTTTCAATAATGACCACATGTTGGTTGGAAAGGGTAAGTGTGAATGATTTGATCAAAATATTCTACGGCGCATGTGCAAAGGACCTACATCAGCATTTATTATTTTAAGAGTAATAACCCATGAAGGCTGAGAATTATCCTCTCAGTGTTATCCTTAGCATCATGAAAGGAAATTTGTGAGCCAGACTGATGATTGAACTAATAATACATTGGCATTCTTAAAAGTTATTAGAGGGGACTTTACCATTTCTCTTCCCACTTCACTTACCCAATATTCACTTCAGTGTGTCAATATCTTGTAGTAGAGTCTATGAAACTATCAATTTTTTTTTTCTATCATGAAACATTCGGGTACACACACACATTATTGAAAAACAGATTCAATACCATTAAGGGACGGCACAGACCGTTGATAACTTTCTTGAGTGTAATTGCCAAGAGCTGTTATCCAACTAAGTATGATGCAGTACATGTACGATTCGATACATGTGTGTTTGATCGTTTCCTATTGATATCGGGGTAACTATAGAGGTTATTCGTAAGTACCCCGATTTAAAATGAATCTTCTCACCCATGTTGCATTGTGATTTGAAATATTATTCGAACATGTATGCTACCGATACAAATGCTTTGCCAAAATTCGATTTCTGTGAATAAAATTATTTTTTGTGTTGGTATTTAAATATTCAGAAGTATATAGACATTTAATTACATATTCTGAATTTTATTCTGATACATCCCTTTTAAAATATCTCAAGTTTAAATTTTTTTTCTTTATGCTGGTTACAGTATGAAAGCAAGGAAAATGGAATGGAATTTTTGATACCACCCATAATAATAAGTTTATTTTAAATAACCATCATATATATATTTTGCTTTTAAAACTGACGTTAACTGTTAATCAATCATGCAGTCAGGAAAATTTATAAAAATCAATTACATATGTTCATATTCACACACACATATACATACACACACACACAACTAAGTTTAATTTACAGTTTGAAATCTACATTTTTTAACATTTCTTAATTTGATTTTGTATTTTTTTCAAATTTTAAATCATGTTTTAACTCTGAAGAGATAAATACATTAAATAATAAATTCTGAACATTTTATTTTGCTTATGAACGAACAAATTATACACATGCAGTAAATATAAAACTAGTTTAGAATATTATCATTAGTTGAAATAATACTTCCATATATATTAAAATGAGCTACTGTAAGATATACCAGAAATTAATTGAATATTTCAATTATCCCAAAATCTATTTTTGAGGGATTTGTATACGTATTATTTTCTACTTTTTATATTTTGGTTTTGTGATATAAATGCATTTGTTTTGAAGAGAAAGTATAATTCAACATTTTTTTTATTCCCGTTTAAAATTAAAGAATTTAGTTTTCTATCAGCCCTTGATAATTTTGAACATGCCATTTGATCTTTCAACTCACCTATCCTCATAATGTCGTCAAAACTTAATCTGCAAAAACTACACATTTTTTCCTAACAGAACAGAATTCAGTTTATTCCGATTCTAAATAAAATCCATCTCCCTTAACTCTGGAAAATAAATTGCTTTTAGAGTTCAAAAGAATACCATTCCATCTAGAGAGAACTTGGGAAATCGACTTACGAATTCAGAAAATTGCGGTCCATTTCCTGCGTCTGACTTGATCTCTCTCTTTTCCCAGGAATTTAAAGTCCGGACACTGCTCTATTTCTACGAAGTACCTGTGAAGTCTTTTTTTCACTTGACCTTTCAATGCCCTTCTCGAAAAGGTAGAATATACCGATGTCAAGAAAAATTTATTTCTCATTTTATAGATAACTCTTATATTACTGGAACTCTAAAAGAGACAGAGAGAGAAAAATTTTCCCACATTAGATGTATTATTGTTGCACTATTATTCATGCTTGTAATTTTAAGAAATAATGCAAAACAAGACTAAAATTAGAAATTTACATTTGGTTTAATTTCATAAATTTTAATATTAAATAGGAAGCCCTAAGACATTGACCAAAAATAACCAAATGATTCTATACATTTAATTATGTAGAATATAATCTAAATTAATGTTCACATCTGTTAAGTATTTCTAATATCGGAGAATAAGAGTTTTGGTTTGGATTTATTCAAATAACTCTTATAAAGATTTTCATAGATATTCATGTACATAACATTTTTAATATGTACGATATATAATGATTAAAAATGTCTTAAAAATTCGTATGTAAAATCATACGCATATATATTTTTCAAAATGGGGACCTATATATATATATATATATATATATAATTTCTCATACATCCTTCAAAGACTGGTTATCCTGCAATTTCAATTTTTTTCAGTTTTGCTTATTGAATATTCATCTCTCTTTAGTGGAAAATTTTGACTATATATACATATATATATATATTACTTCAAAATTTTAGCGTTTATGAATCAACGCAAATAAATATTCAGCATGTAACTCATGTTTTTGTAAGGAACGATATTTAAAAAGTTGGTATATTTTTTTCTAAAAACGAATATATCATACATAAATAAATTATTATTGTCAAATTTTAAGCTTTTAACTATTAGAAGGATAAAATAGAAATAATAAAAAAATTAACATAAAAAGAGGAATAAAGCATCCTTGATTTAAATCATGCAATTTTCTAAATTTGAAGACAAACCGTAATGATCTTTAACATTAAATATCGCTTACAATTAATTTCTTACAGAAAATTTCAACAGCATTTTTCAATTCATCTTAAGCACATTGTCTCAGTTATTATGGGCTCCAATTAGTGGCCGGGAAGCGGAGAGTTCGATGGATGATTCTTGAGCCACTGAAGACGCATTATGCAATAAGTATCATACGCATCACAATTAGTCAGAAAATTGGTGCACTATAGAAGTTAATTGAGTGAGTTATATCTCAGTCAGGGTCACTTAGACATAAACTATAATTTTGTGATAAGCGCTCCTGCTGACAATGGGTGGAACTAAAGCCCATACTCAGCTACTCAACAACTGTGCCCATCTCAGTTTTCGTGACCTCTGGAGCTGATGTTCCAGTCAGATGGCTAATCTGGCGCAAAACCCCAGTGTATAGTTCCCAAGCAAGTTTGGTACTAATTTATCGACCCACTAATGAGATTGAAGACTGCGTCGATATTGGGGTTTAAACCCTGAACCTGTGGCTTGAAAACGTGATACGCTACCACTCGACAATTGGGCATCATTAAATTTCTACATTTTTCCTTTTTTTTCAATTTTTGCTTTTTAAAATAATAAAGTTATTTATGTTTGGTTTCAAATTAAAAAAAAAAACATGTATGCGTGACAAAACAAATAAATAAAACTTTCCTTTTTCAGAAAAAGTTTACAATTCCACTTTTTTGTTGTTTTTCTTTTAGAAATCAATATATTAATACTTCGATTTTATTTTTCAGATAATTTTTGTTTTAAAGCTCGACAGTTATTTCTCCGTTGGATTCCTCTTATGTTACAGTCACATATAATGTGACGTCTCTCGCGTCTTTCTGTTAACATAACTCCTATGTTCTTTGACGGCCACGATTAATGGCAAAACTTTTCCAACCCAATACCAAGAAGATAAACAAAGATATTATGCAAATGAGATTTACTATAAAAGGATAGAAGCTTTGATGATAGGATATAGCGTGGCAAGCCTAGATATAGCGCGGTAAGCTTAGAGATAGTAGTGTGGAATCATTCTGATCGATAGCGTGACAAAGCTTAGTGTGAAATCCTGCAGATCAAGAATTAGCGGTCCGATAGCTTTAAAGGAATAGAAAGCCTATATAAAGAAGTTGGAATCTTCATATATAAAGCGAAAGATATATATCTCTTTAGGTAAAGGAAGGAAATCTGCAAAAAGGTAATATTGGATATAAGTAATTAGATGAATAGGATTATTAATGATAATTGGGATAAAGGATCTGTGCGTGATCTGACTTGAATACGTGATTAAATTTG
>BMAV01008840.1:0-14698 GCA_019973955.1 Trichonephila inaurata madagascariensis | reverse complement strand
TTTTCTTAGTCGCGAACTCGTAATCTGCTTTGTCGAATCACGGGTTCAAGTTCTGGTGACCCTGATGAACGCTGTGAAGAGCAGTTGGTGCGTATATAAATCAGTTGTGGCTGAAAGTGTTCAAATTCTTTCGATGTGGAAGTTGGAAGAACGTGATGCTGTTTCAGCTGTCTCCCTCGTCACGTGCCCGAGGTTCAAAATTATAAAGTCGTCTGCCATCAATAGCCTTCGCTTTGCCTCAGAGTGAGATGTTAATTACAAATAACATGAAGCAATGAATTTTTTTTAATAATCTACTTAAAACTTATTCTTTTTTTTTAAATTTCAAAAATTTTTTTTGTTTTTTTTATTTTTGGGGACACCTATACTTTCCCCCAGGAGCGGGTTTATCACTTTTTGTAAGCAATATGTAGATATATACGTAGTACGATCTAAGCATTCGGGGAATGTGGGCATTGCTGACGACAAAAACAAGTCCCTTTTACTTTAAAAACCACTTAAAAGGGTTTTCCTTAACCCCCTTCTGTTCCAGGGGGATTAGTCCACGTAATGTGCCCCTTTGTAATTTTTTTCCCCAAACCAGTTAGTTTTGCTCCACTTTTAAGAAAGATTTTTTCCCGAACACGCTAATATTAAATTTTGTCAACGTTTTGGGGTAAAACACCAGGAGACATTGAAATGTTAAGTAAGGTGTATGGTGAATCTACAATGGTGAGATCCAAGATTTACCAATACCATAGGTGTTTTAAGGAAGGCCGAGAATCCAGCGAAGACAATGAACGCGTTGGACGACTTTCGACTTCACGAAACGTGGAAAATATGGCGTTGGTGTCTGAATGTGTTAGGAAAGATCGCCTCCAAGCACTTGTACAAATCGCTGTGGCTACACACTTTTGGAAGACATCGTTTGAGGGAATCCTTTTTGTCAAACCCCCATTTCTAAAGCAGTTTTACGCATTCTTCTTTTGCAAAAAACGCACCAGCAAATCGGGGTCTCAATTGGAGAAAAGTTCCGGGTCAAAATTTGCACTAAAGTGCCCTTAAAATTCCCCCCTATTCACAAGACTTAGGCCCGTTTGACTTTTATATGTTCCTTCAATAAAAAACATTTACAGGGACGCCGTTGTTTGTCGTCAGATGAGGTGAAAGTAGCAACGCAGGAAGTCTTACGGAAGCTATCGTAAAATGGCTTCCAGTTGTGCTTTCAGAAGTCATATGAACGCTGGTAGAAGTGCATTGTCGACCAAGGGGACTACTTTGAAGGTGGATGTGCTTCGGTGCTGTAAGCTATTCAGGGTAAGGTTTTCTACATCTTGTTTCCGAACTTTTGGATCATACTACGTATTAACTTCCATAACGTAATTTTGACACCCAGTTTCCTCCCCAGAGGAAGGCACCTGAGGTCTGACGACTCAAAACCGTACTAGGAATTTAAATTTGCGAAGAGTCCCCAATTCAAAAAGGGGGAAAGTTTCAACATACCGCATAATCCTACCAGACACTTTTCGCGTTCTTCTTTTTAACAAAACCCCATGTTCTTTTACGGGACGATTAATGGCAAAACTTTTCCAACCCAAATCCAAGAAGTGAAACGAAGCATAGATGCAAATAAGATAACCTTTAAAAGGATAGAAAAGTTTAGTGAGCAAGGATGGCAATTTAGAGAAAGCTCTGTTTGGAAAAGGTAGAAGTGTAATTCGACGGTCCACCAAAGCATCATCACGGGATATCAAGCCAGTACTACAAGGTGCATACTATTGCATCGCGAGCCCAACAGCCTACCTGATAGTGATTGAACCGTTGAGTTCAACCAAGGTAGAAGTTTATATTCTGAACGCTAGTATATTATTGAGACTAGACAGTAGATATAATATATTTATATTGATAAGTGATATAATTGCGCGATCCGAGTTAGTTAAGACTACGTGTAGTGGTTTCATCTTCACTAATATAAGTTTGTTCGATATCTAAGTACTTAAGTTAAATTTAATAAAAGTCATATTAAGAATTATAGAATGTCTCATCATTCCGGAGAGAGAATCCCACACCTGTAACTTACATAATGAAAACCCCACGACACGGTTATCGAACGATGGCTATGTCGCAATAGCTAATATGGACGTTGTCGATTTTTGCATTATGAAAAATCCACCGACTTGGCAGGTTAAACCTGCAATCTTGGACGTACAAGGCCAGTAAAATTCCATTCTATAAATTTATAAAATTATTTCTATAAAATTCATTAACCTATTATTCCACCTTACAATAATCTTCGATTAAATCCAGAATATTGTTGCTTTTTTCCTTCAAATATCGTTTGATTACCAATTAAGCCACGAAATCAGAGTTCGAAACTGGATGGAATAAAGCTTCTTTCATCTTTAATTCTTCTTTTCTTTTATGACAAACTTAATCCAATCTTGGCCCCAGCAACAAAGAGTATTAGGATGTAGGGAATCAGCGATGGTGAAAACACATGAACCGTCTTAATCATTACTTAAATCTTTGTTCTGGGAACAAATCACTAGACTGTCAAAGAGGTTTAGTGATAACAAGGAAGTGGATTTCGAAATAATTATTCGAAGCTTATAAGTGCGCTTTGGGGATTTCTTTTCGGCTTATCTTTTCGATATATATTATTTGCTGTCCAACTGTAGGGAATCTTTCAATAAACTGATGGTTTGAGATTTTAAAAAAAATTTAAGCATTATTAAACCAAGCTGCATTTTCTAAAACCGTCACCCCTTTTCTCACATAAGATATTACGTTTCATCCTTAGCTTTAAAAAATCAGAAGGTGTCATATGCTTGATACATTATACTTGAAATATATCAAACTTTATTAACCTTTCTGCAGTGGCTAATAGGTTCAGCTACACAACAAAGAATTCTTCTCCAAGCTGGTTGTGGATGTTTAGTCTATCCACGCAAGTGCTACCGAAGCTAAAAACAAATGTTAATAATGAATGGCAGCACGATACCTTTTTTGCATTTCATGTACTCGACAGTAGTTGAAAACAGTTTCTTTCGGTGTAAATCTATAAATTGTATTTTGATTAATTATAAATGTACCCCTGGACTCCGGGGAAATAAATTTTGAGATGCCTTAAGGATACTTTTCTATCATCTGAATGAATTAAGCAAATGTGCAACTAAATAAAAGGAAAGTTTTATTTAGGTTTTTAGAAAGCTTTTATTTGTGGATAGAGGTCTATCCCCTACCCATATAGAACAGAAAAATGACCTTGAAATTTTCACTCTTCCACCACCTGAGAGAGAGAGAGAGCACTTTTTATAGAATCACATGAGAATGTTAGGGGTAGGAAATCTTAACAAATCCTTTTGCTTTATACATGTGTAATGAAATTTTGGGCTCCTGGAAAATCTTTTATCATAGCATTTCTCTGTGCAAAAATTCACTGTGCCTTCAAGCAAATGGTGGTCCCACTTGTTTTGAAAAGTTTCACAGCAAATAGGTCATCGAATTTGTGAAATAGCTAATTTTAATCCTCCAAAATATTACCTTATTTCTGACTTTTATACTAAAATTAAATGAAATATATATAAAACGTGGTTATATACAAATTTCAAATTTATATTTGGAAGTAAGTATTCTAAATTGTGCCAATTATTCTATTATGATTTTTATTGTTAATTTGTACTTTGTATTTAATTGCTATTGAAATAGTTATAGCAGCTAAATGCACTACCTTTTTCATAAAAGTTTTACTGTACAAGATTATTTCGTCTTGAAAAGTTAAATGTCTTGGTAAAAGTGCAGTAGCTAAGTAAATCGCCCTAGCCACCACCCCGGAACAAAACCCTGATTAGATATTTTTTTTGTTTAAAATAATATTTATAGAGAAATGAGAGAATATTACATTTACTCTCAATCACTCTTATCACAGAAAGTGTATTTTAGCTTTTGCCCACGAAATGAAACACTGCAGCGGATCATCTGCCATTCATATACCCATAATTGAATCCAGTTATGAGCCACAATCAAATTGATTCAGTTACGAGTCAATCAAAACTAATGTCCATCATCTTTCTACCTGCAAAAATGACGTATGAACCATATTAGTTTTAGTTCAAAAATATTTGCACAATACATTTCTTTATAAAGCCATCTTTTCTTAACAATTTTATTATTAGTCTGAATATCCTCCTGATATAACTGAATAATAACTATTATAAAGTTTAATTTTGTATTTTAACAACATCATCTGATCAAAGATTTTAGAATCTCTGTAGCACTTCCTTGTATTTTGGTTTTATTTAATGTGTTCATAAAAATATTTTTCATGATAATATATGAGTACTTAATACATACAAAGCCAAAAATTATTACTTTAAAATTAACTTTTGTTGAAAAGAGAGAGAAAATGAGATGAATATTAATAAAACGTGATTAAACCTTAGGAAATAAATATCAGTATGTAAAGTGTGTTCTAAATCATCTTATATAGGTTTTGACTTCACTGGAGAAAAAAAGGCCCAAATCACATTCTATAAGAATGTTTTTAATCGAAAATCTGAGAAATTTCTTGGTCTAGAAGGAGCTTTTCTTTGCAGAGAATTTTCTTTTCTTCTATTTTTGCTTGTAAATATCTTGCAACAGAACTACTCTTTAGTTTTAAATTTTTCATACTTCCCTGAGTAATTTGTTTCATTCTTTTTATTTATGAAGCCCTTTTTTTCCCTCGCTTTCTGCAAAGCTAAGAAAAGAAAAATAAAATGTGGATACGAGAAAAACAAACGCCAGATTTTTTCTTCGGTTGCAGAAATGAATGTAAAAGCATGCATTTGAAAGATATTTTCGTGCTGAAGGATTTTTTCCCCCACGAAGGAAACGTTGTGTGTAAAATGTCCCTTGCTTAAAAATTTTAAAACACGTGGTGAAAAAGTTAATTTTTGATTTTAAATTTCAAAGGATGATACAAAATGTTTGAGAGACAGATATGGAAATTTCATATATATATAGTGAATGTCTTCCTTAACATCTTAGTGATAAAATTTTTGTGTTATGAAAATTACTTCATACAATCAAAATCATTGAGAAGTAACAGCCAGGGTCAAAAAAATTAAAGTAGCACAATTTAAACCCAAATTCTGAACGCAGTCACACATTATATATAGAGTTCCAGTAACTCTACTTACTTATGAAGTAATTCCTTATATTGGTTTTTAAAAACTTTTTAAGTTATGAAAATTCACCTCATCTTTTAACGAGAAACGTAATAGTAGAGGGTATATATACTTAAGTTATCTTTTTAAATGACTTATCATATATACCCTATATATGATATATCATATATATCATATGAATATGATAAAATTTAAGGAGGGCAATTGAGTACTACAAGGATAATGATTGGCCTTTGTAACAGTTTTCCAAATAATATAGTACTTTATGAGTGTTATTTACCACCACATTCCTTGAGAAATATTACAAAGTTTATAAATACAATGATCAGCTTAGAGCTTCTGCCTATTTCCATTCTTGGCACAATAATCAGCGCCTAAAGGTATATTGTCGCAAAAAGATGCCCAAATTCGAAAAAATTACATTCAATTTCGGCATATTTTAAATTTAACGCTCCCCATTTTCTATCGGTGAAATGTATAAGTATTTAGTAAATGTAGGCAAATGTAGAGGCGTAAATTCTACATGTAATTCGAATTATACGTAGATAAGTCAATATTATTCATATTACTTCTTTATGAGTGCAAGTTAAACATCAACAGCAAGAAAAAAGTTACAATAATAATTTTTAGAACAAAAAAGCTGTCGCTAAGCAACCAGTGTACAATGCCTTGACAACAGACAAGCATCAATCCACTCCAGTTCTTTTTAACTTGACTAGTGATTACAACAACGTTAGCATGTCACTTAATTGTGTCACTTAATTGTGTCACTTAAAATGATTGTATTCCTTTCTATTGAATGCTCTATGTTTATTTCTTAACGTGTTTTGATTTATGCATAGAAATTAATAATTAAAGTGAAAAAAGTACTTCTTTTTCTAGCTTAATATAGAGCAAGATTTCTTAGACGCAAATTGAGTAAAACAATTCAATAATAAGAGCACCATTGCTCATGACGACGCACGGAGCGGGCAACCTTTTGTTGTTAATGTTGGGTTTAGTTGAAAAAGTGAATGAAAAAATTCTTGAAAATAGACGCTTCCCCATAAAATTACTTTGTGATGAATTTCTACAAAATTCAACTCTCTTCACTGGCGGCATCTTTACTTTAAGAGGATAAAACAGCGGCGGGTCTCAAACTGTGGGGCGTAATAATCCTACGGGGGAGAGAGAGCTTATTGAAAAGTCGGAAATAAAAGATTATTTTAAAAAAATTAGAAGTTTACTGAGAGGATGAAGAACAAAACGAATTCTGACATAATAAAAAAAGAAATGCATAATTTACTCTGATATAACATACACTCTATAACATAAAAAAACGACGTTCCAAGAAGGAGAAATTTCGTATGCAAGAACGTTTATACCGAACACGGAAATGATTTAAGTTTGGTGTCCAATGAATGAATACAGGGTGCTACAGAGCATCAGAGAGAACTGCGCACCTCAAGAGTTTTATAGAGAAATTTCAATCGATGGACAAAATTTCGGGCATTGCGATTGAGGATCCCTTTAATGACTGCAAAAATACCACGCAGCAGGATTCGAGCTCATTACGAGCAATTGTCAGAGTTTGAAAGATGCCGCATCATTGGATTGAAAGAAGCTGGTTGGGCAAATCAGAGAATCACTCAACTTCTGGGTCGAAGAGATGTGGCGATTAGAAGATGCTAGCAAGAATAGGTGGATAGTGACAGATTTCAGCGTCATGATGGTAGTGGTCAACTTAGGGGCACAGCCGATCGAGAGGACAGATTGATTGTCAAATCAGCTGTCACAGTGCCTTATTCATCGTTATTAACCATCAGACGTGTGACCCGCACACGAGTGTCCACCATGACCATTCACAGACGGCTGATAGAGCGAAATTTACGCTCGTACCGACCGCTACGCCACCTGCCACTCACGCCTGTACACTATCGAACCAGATTACAGTGGTGCTTGGCTCTATCAGGTTGGAATCTTGCTGACTAGGGATGCAGTGTTTTTATGCGACGAATCCCGCTTCCAACTGTGTCTGATAATCAAAGACGTTTCTGGAGATGCTCAGGGTAGCGAGTCAATCCTGTTTTCACTATTGCACGCCACACAGGCCTTCAACCAGGAGTTATGGTCTGGGGTGCTATTCCTTTTGACAGTTGGACCCTTTAGTCGTCATTAGAGGCACACTTACAGCAAAGCGGTACGTCGACGACATTCTGAAAACTGTTTTGCTAACGTTCCTTTTGTAGTACCCTGGCTTTATTTTTCAGAAAGATAATGCTAGACCACATACGGCACGTGTTGCTATGAACTGTCTTAAGGCTTGTCAAACACTTCCTTGGTCAGGCAAATCGCCAGATCTCTTTCCAATCGAGCATGTATGGAATATCAGGGGAAAGCGACTGCATCTATTAGGGAATGTTGTTGACCTGGTCCTATAATTGTAGCAAATTTGGCAAGAAATATCACAGGAGAGCATCAGGGTGCTTTATCACTCTGTGTCACGTGTGGCAGCTTACATCCAGGCTAGAGGCGGGTCAACACCTTATTGAGCTCGTTACTTTGGTAACTATGTATAACTCTGAAATAAACCATTCAGTTTTTCTGAAATTTAAATCATTTTCTATTCTGTACAAAAACTTTCTGCCCACCAATTTTTGTCTCTAACAAAGTACTCATTCTTGGTGCGTAGTGTTTTGTTGTTGTTGTTGTTGTAGAGTGTACTTGAAATCTTTCAGGGTACTTACGTATTACCGCAACCTATTAGAGACATTATATGAAATGAAGTACCTGGTTGCCAATTCAACGCGCGTACGACACATAGGAAATCGGGGTTGCCAATTTGGCGAGTTATTCACAGAATTGGTGATTAATGCGATGTGATAATACGTAAGTACCTATATCAGAACTGAACACTGTATTTTATAATTAATTTATCAATACTAAATCAAGAACAAATTTTATAATTAATAATGTTGGAAATCAAAATAGTATACGACATAAATTTTGTTTTCAATGGGGAAAAGTCATTTTCTGTCCTGCATAAAATTCAAAGATTGATTTATTGCTAAATTGCCTTTTGACTTTGCCACTTGACGTGAAATCTGTGAAGATTTCTTCTTGGGTAGTCGAGAGCCCTTCTGTATTAAGGTATCTAGGTACTTGGTAACCATGGTACCTTCTTTAATTAAAAGTTATTTTACAATCTTTTTCAATTTAAAAATTAGAAAGGAAAAGTAACATAATACTTATCCTATAAATTAAGAAAATAAATTACTTGTAATATACGTACTTAAAAGTAACGTATACAAAATTTAATACTATCTTGATAACTTGTACGGTTTGTAATTAAGAGGTTTTGTAAAGGTTAGCGTGTCAAAGTACATTATTTTGCTGTCAATGGCATTGTTATTGCATGAGGGGGCGATAAAAAATTATAATACAATATTGGTTCACAAACATGGAGAGTTTGAGAAGTACCTAAAGTATGTATGATGGTTTCCTCGGATATGACAAATGTCTGAATAATGGTGGTAACTATTATGTATAAAATTCGCCTTTACGACATGCTCTTTCGTTTAAAAATAAATTTTGCTTGGCAAAGAGATTTTTCATGGAGTTTTCTCAAAACAAAACTTTGTTTCCGGACACGCCTCGTAGTTCTTCATGATATTCGTAAATAAGAATCCTAGGTAATATATTACTAATTTGAGAAACAGTTCAACTCCAATTGTAAAGTTTTTAGTTTTGCAATGCGGATAAAAAATTTCATATTAAGAGGCTCTTTGTACGATTAAATGTTTTATTTTGCTTTAAAATAACCAGAAAGTTTTAAGGTGGTGGATTAAATCATACTTGCTCAGTTAGATTACTTTTTATCCCTTTGTATATAACCCCATTGAATATGATTTCCTACCAGTCAGTCACGCTGATGTCTTGAACCGCATCTCTTATTATGTGTTAGGCTATGTTCGACTAGTCGAAACCGTGATTTTTTAAAGCTCATAACGGATATTTTCATGATATTTGCATCACTTAATAGGCCATTACGTATAAAATTAGCTTTTATATAAGCGACATTTCACAAAATTATTTAAATGTTAATATTTAGCAGTCCTAGAATAATCTTTTTTCAGCTTCCTTTGTTGCGCCGCTTCTATTATAATAATTATTTGCCTGGTATATAGCTCAGCTCAGACCCTTACAGAGGCTCAATAATGGTTTTTAAAAATTCACATTATTTTCAGAGTTACAAAACCATTGAAATAATTATCGGCTTTTTTTCAAAATTGCTCCCCTCTGTTGTCGTGTAAAAATATAGATAAAACCTACTTCTAAGTTATATATTTCAAAAAATTCTAGTTGAGCCTCTGTAGAGAGTAAGTCTGAACTATATACAGGCAAAATATTATTAAAATATATTATTTTCTCACAAAAGGAGAACATTTGGAATAAAAGGTTATTCTAAGTTACTCTTGCCAAAATATTGTATTTAAATAATTTGTTTTGTCAAAATGCCCTTAAAACAATTGTATACATGTATTCTAATCTAAGTGACACTAAATATCATGAAAATTATCCATTTATGCGCTTTTGCAAAATCACGGTTCCGAACGTCGGATACCTAAGTTTTCCAAACTTTCCGCAGATTCTAAAACTTTTCCGACCAAAAACTTTTAGACCCGTTAGAACCAAAAGTACAACAGTCTCTGTAATTTCATATGATAGATGTTTTAGTCTCAAAACCAAAAACGCGGCGTTCGCAATTATTGTCTGAAGTAGCCACTAAAATCACAAGGTGAAATCAAAGAAAGTTAAATTGATTCTGGAATACAAAGAAAAAGAACAAAATAAACAAAAAAGGAGAATGAACTGAAAGTTATTTTTGAGAAAGCTTATTTTACGTTTTGACCTTTACAACTGCCACCCGAGTGAAGACATAAGGCAGAAACAAATGAGTCTTCTACAAAAAAGTTCTTTTTCTTTTCGAAGAAAGTTAAGTGAAAAGAAAAGTTACTTTAAATTACGTTGGGAGACGATGGTTGAAGAAGTTGTAGGAAATGCTTTTGATATATTCGTTCTTGAAACTTTGAAAAATGAGCTTTGATTGAAGTTTCGTTTTCCTAACTCTCCCACATTTTTTCCTCCCTTTGCATTGCTAATCAGCTTCTTACCTTTAAGAGGTCAATAACTAAAATATTTTGTGGAGATGAATTTAATTAGCATATCCAATGAGAATTGATTGATTAATTGGCTATTAGTCACTATTCGAAGCTGCACGAAGACTCTTGGCAACTGACATTATAATTTTAAGTCACGTTAAAGACGAGGATGATACCTGACACCCCAATCTCCATATTTTCATGCGCTTCATGCCAAAGTGAGGAATTTTGAGTTTTAAATATTTTCTTGTCCTTTTAATCTGAATCAGATTAGAAACCATGCGTTTGCTTACCTTTAACCTCCAGCACCACATCGGGTCTTTTAATCGGTTCATATCTGGCGCCAGGGGCAACACACAACTGAGCAGATAATGAGGATATGCGAGGATGGTTTCCACTTATAGCAGCACTTTTGTACAAGCTGAGAACTTTAAAGCAGCATGAGAATCGAATGCAGTTTTTCTCGTTGTAAGTGTGCCCCCTTAGGGGAGGTGATAAGTCTACGAGGACATGAGCATGCTAAAACGTCGAAAACAAAAATATTCTTAAAAAATTATTAAAGTACTGTTAAATACAAAATACATTCCGACTAAAAATAAAATACAATGCTTACACTGATATAATAATTTATAAATGTATCAGTTCTGCAATAAATGTATTTTATAAAAATTAATTTTAACAATTCCTAAGTTAAGAAATCTACTATTAATACCAAAAATGTCCCTACTGGACTCTGTCATATGTAAAATTATGTACAAAAATTAACATTTATCGTAAAAACTTGTATGGTTTATAATTAATTCCGTAATTGCCGAGAAAAATTACGCGATTTGCCTCTAATGCCACTGTTTCCATAGGCACACGTGTATGTGATGTATTATTAGGGGGGCGAGGGAGAAAAGGAATAAATAAGCAAGTATTCTTGAAATAAATAAATCCTTTGCAAACAATAAACAAGAACCTTTATTGCATTCCCTTTAAGTCTTCGGAATAATTTTATGGATAGTACAGTACAGAAAAATTATTCTTCGGAAAGACCTTATATACGTCCAGGGCAACTAATGCTTTGTCTGAGCTGAGATGTTTATATATGACGCCTAAGTAATCTCTTATAGGTTAAAAGTCGTATATTTCTCGTGTCGAAGTGTATTATTGAATTAAATATATTGTTATTCTATAGAGTGGGGGGCGATGAAAATTGCGATTGAATATTGGTCAAATGTTGAAACTTTGAGAAGTACTGATCTAATGGACCTCAAGTGTCGGAAGTTAAAATCCACAAAAGCAGTTTGAACTTTTATGTTCCCGTCAAATCTATTGCAGTGCAGGGACTTTCACTACGATGGTATCCAAATCTTCGCTTGTATGGTCCCAGGACATACTCAAAATAGTTTTTTTAACGGGCTGGTGATTTAGGTGTTTTACCATTGCAGACCTAGTAAATTCCCCGGAAGCTGGTATCTCGTTTAGTGCGGCACCAGGTGGATACGTACCAATTGCAGCAAGTAATTTTGACGCTCAATTTCTCCCTAAAGCAAGGGCACCTGAGCTCTGACGATGCGAACCTGTACTAGAGTTTAATTTTCCGGAGAGCGCCCAAGCCAAACAGACATTCTAGGGATCTTTACATGTCATATAATCATACGACATGGCCGCTGTACTTCACTTCGCGTTTCCAACTTGGGTTGGGGTCGAACCCGTAACCTGGGTGCAGAGGTCAGCGCACAAACCAACCACGCCACCCATATGGCTTTTTTAAATAAAAACAAGGAATTAAAAATTATCTGCACGCTACCATGTACTTGGTGAGAAAATAAATATTTGAGCTGGCAGACTACTTTGTTAGGTTTTTATGAAACCTCTACACCAATATAACGTAGGTTTGCGATTTTATTTGTGCTATACCCAAATATTCTTGCTAAACATTTTTTTCTTAAATTATTATTTTCTTTTCGTCTCTGACTCCAACTAAAAAATAAATTGTGGCGTGGTTCATACACAAAATATACGCAGACGTACGCGAATTCGACTTACATGGTTTTCACTCGAGCCCCACCCACAGCGTGTTCGAGTATTACTGTGTATTCAAAAGTTTCACTTTCGGCGACCCAATATTCAATCATAATTTTCATCGCGCCTCCACCATACCATAACAATGTATTGAATTAAATAATACCATACTTTGATGCTAAAAACTACGATACTATTTCAACTCTTAAATGATACCGGCGAATATAAAACGTCTCTGCTCAGCCACAAAGCAAGTACTTCCCCTGAATTTATATAAACGTCTTTTCGAAGTACGATATTTCTGTGCATTACTATCCATACAATTATTCCGAAGGCCTTCGAATGCAATAAAAGGACCTTGGCAATGTTTGCAAAGGGTTTACTTATATCAGATTATTTGTTTCTTTGTCCCCCCTTCCCGCAATACATCACACGTGGAAAACGGCTGGCTTTGGAAAGCGAATGGCGTAAATTGTAACCGGCTGTTAAGAGATTTATTATAAACCGTATAAATTATCAGGAGATAGGCTTTAATTTTTTTATATATAATTTTATATGTGACAATCCCATGAGGTCACTGGTAATTATTAAACTTGTTCTTATCTCACTATTCTTAAATCAGTTATAAAATACATTGTGTAACGCTGATATATTTATAAGTGTAATACATCAGTGTAAATGTGTATTTTATTTTTTACTATGTCAGAATGATTTTACTGCTACCTCTCAGCAAAAAGAATAACTTTTAAAAAATATTCTTCTTTTGTTTTGACTTTTCACGCTCGCGCCCCTTGAAGAGCGTCGCCATTCCCCAAAGCGCGCTGCCCCACGCGGTTTGAGAATCGCTCTATTAAACTTCACCCTATTAATACGTTTTCTCTCCTTATTTTTAGGTGGCCGCTGTAACTTAGTAATTATGGTCACGAATTCACGGCAAGCGTGTCGCGGGCTGGAGTCCTTTTGCCATTTGACCCATCGTGTAGAGGAGACTGAAACTCACGTTAAATTTGTTAAACTGAATTGCTTCTCATAGGCGTGATGTGGTACCGTGGCTTTTGAAACGTGACCGTGGCTTTTCATTTGACCGTGGCTTTTAAAATTTACATGCGTCAAAAAACCCTGTGTTGTTTTTTGTGGACGTTAATATCCCCTTAACCCATAATTTTGAAATCCCTTGATTCCGTTCAAGAATTATATCGCCACCGATTTTTTTTTTGCATCTAGAGTTTATTTACAAGAAATTAAAATTTTTACTCGTGCACAAACGGGTGCAAAGAAAATGATTAAATCACTTAAAAAGAATGAATATAGTCGGACCTCTATATAACAAAGTCGCTAAATCCCGAAAAAAAGTTCTTTATATGGGAAATTCGTTATATAGAGGTTCTTTTTTAATATAATTTATAAACCACATAAAACAAATTTTAAATTAATAAACACTTTATATTTAAAAAAGTAATTATTCACACCTTTTTTAAAATTAATTTATATTTATTTTATATATCTTACCTATAAAAAAAGAAAGCAAGAAAGAAAAACTGCAAGGAAAACAAGAAAAACAATGTCGAATGTGTCACTGTATTTTTAATATTAAGAAAATAATTTTAAATTAAAATTAATGAATTTTAAAGAAATTTTTCTAATTTAAAGCCTACAAGTAAATTTAAAAATACATTTTTAACAGAACACGAGGAACGGGGCAACTCCCCCGAGTGGAAAGGGAATTTGAAGATGTTTTTTAATGAAAAAGGACAAGGGGGTTACAGGTTTCACATCTTCCAGAACTCTTTTTTCCGGCGAGATAGGGCAAAAAAGCCAGTTCAAATTCATGACCACCATAAAATGTGTTAATGAGAGAATAACTTTAAAAGCTAGAAATACTTTTTAAAAAAAAGAGAGAACAAAAAATTGAATCACAAAAAAAAAAAAATTCGTTATATAAATGTGAGACATAATCATCCTGTATGATATGTCTGGGTGGGGTGATTCGGTGCTAGAGGTGTGGGGTTATCTAAAAGATGAACATTATGTAATTTTAACACAACTTTTATTAAGAATAACTTAAATAACAATTTTAATTTAAAAACTTTTTTAAAGTGAGAATCAGCCAACAATTAAACTTTAAATTAAGTCAGATCGCACAACAGAAATTTTTCTTAATTATATTTAATTAACTTTTAATCTAATTTCCTATCCAAAAAATTCCTTTATAGAGTCACCTTCCTTCCTAGGTTGAAGAATTCCTATTATTTAATTGTAGGGAGAGATTACCGCTTTTTTAATCCTTTTTATTAAAGGTGATGAGCGATCCTTTTCCCGAGCTGTAGGACGCCCAAATTTATTCCTAACAATTCCGCACTAAGTTATTTAGGTTGCCGTTATATCTCACCAAACTTTTTC
>BMAV01008839.1:328157-338431 GCA_019973955.1 Trichonephila inaurata madagascariensis | reverse complement strand
TATCTAATTTAATGTCAAGATTTCATTCTTTTACAGGCTCTGAAAGGCCACTTGGAAAAATGAAAGATGTGCTATCCTAAACTAGTTCATTCAATTACCACAATGAAAAAAACTCTACTAGAACATGTATTTTGAAAATAAAGTAGAAATAGATGGAGCTTTGAAATGGGTTTACAGGAATAAGTGCCTACCAAACTTTAGCGGACACTTACAGGAACATTTTGCCGAGTTGTCCACGAAAGCTCTGAAAGTTCTGATGCCTCTTTCCAAACTTATTTATTTATGTGAAGCAAAAAAGCAGTAAACAAACCATCTGGAAAGTATAGAACCAGAATTGAGACTGCAGATTTCGAATATTAAACCAGATAAAACAACACTTGTAAAAGAAATACAGCACCCTCATTTTCAATAAAAATTTTAATTAATATATGTAGTTATGCGCATTATTGATTTACTTAAAATCAATATTTTGTAATATTTTTAATTAGATGTTTACTGTTTTTCCTTAAAGGGAAAAAAAAGAAGTGTTAAAAATATATGTATGTATCAGAGGCAGTATTAGGATTATTGAGGAACCTTTAAATCTGTCAACCACGTTTTGGGATCCAGGGAAGGCGTTCGAAAACTTGAGGGTCAGTGACGTCAGGCTGAAAAATGATAGGAGTTCGCAGCGATCGAAAGTTAAAGATCCCCTGCGTTAACACATTTGTGAGATCATTAAATAATGGGATCAGTAAGCAGTTATAATAATAAGAGTAAACTTTTCGTTGACAGTAGGCTTTGAAAAGCGCCTAGAGCGAAAATATTTCTAATCCAATACGAACTAAGACAAACTACATATATTAAACAGTTTTCACGACTCCATTTATCAATGTATTCTCGTGAGATTAGTTATAAGCGAAAGTGGAGGAATATTCGTATTAGAGAACTGTTTTATACAAATCGATAGATACTGGAATGGATGCCGTTTTTGTTACAATTTTCTTTTGGCAGGGAGTTCTCCACTAAACTTTAATATCCAAAATTAAGGTCACAAACATATAATCTGTGAAAACTTATGAACTATTTACTGTGCTGCCACCAATTTCGGCACAGAGACATATTACGCCAGAAAGAATATAGCGACATAACATGGAAAAAAATTTTAATTGTGAATTAAGATTCAAGTCATATCAAAAAGTGTGAAATCATGAAACAGAGATAAAGCATTACCTTGGTAAAATTCAGTTTAATATGGAATGTAACCCCTGTAAACTGCTACACAAGCGTCACAACGAGCTGTCATACTGTTTATGAGGATGTCAATAAATATTTGCGGCAACAATGCCAATTTTTCAAAAAGAGAGGTCTTAATTCCTTAGGGGTCCTGGGAGAGAAGCTAAGCTAAGAAACAGCTTTCCTAAGCCATCCCAAATATATTCAATATAATTGTGAACCGGAGGTCTCGAGGGTCAATCCACACGGCGAATATCTGTTCCTTCATGAAATTCATCAACAATGTAAGTTTCATGTGGCCTCGTATTATCGTCCGTAAAAATGTAGTCCGGGCCCATAGTCTCACATAGCCTAGAAAAACCCCACACAGTCTTCCAGAATCTCATCTTTGTAGCTCTGTGAGTTGATAGTACCTGCATCGAAAACGTGTGCTACCACACACAAGGATTCCTTTGCCACCAAATCTGTCGAATTTTTGTTATGTAGGAGGAATAAAAGCGAGCTCCATTTTCTCTCCAGGTGACGCCTGGACGAGAATTACTTTGTCTAGAACATTTAGACTCGCCATTGAAAAGAACATGCCTCCATCCTTATGATGTGTACGACTGATGTTTTCAGCTCCACAATATCCGGTCTTTCTTGCTGGATGCAGTCAAAGGGACGCACCAGACTGGACACTGGGCTTAAAGGCCAGTCTCTGCAAGATGGCTGTAGACTATTTGCCTGGAAATTAGTCTTCCAGACACAGCAAGAAGGTCACAAGCAAGTTGAGGAGTCGTTGTCCACCTATATCGTCGCGCGCTTAATGCCAAGTAGCGATATTGTGCAGATGTCGATGCTCTGGGGCAACCTTGGACAACCTTCCTGGTGACAGTACCACTTGTTTGGAATTGATTCCATAACTGGGAGACCACTTTCGGGCAACTTGTAACCATCGAGTCACCTCTTTGAGACTGGCCAGCTTCAAGCTTTCCACTTCTCTCCATCTCTCTATCTAAATGGTTGCGAGACTTGCAAACTCACTGTGAACAAACTAACCTGTTTGTTTTAATGCAATATTCACAAAATTGGAGACAAAATTCTCATATGCTTGAATGGTCTAAATCCAGTAGTTCTGCAATAAAACGGAAATTTTTTTTAATACTTGAATGCATTAAGTGTTCGAAATTATTCTTTCGAAGCACAAAGCTCATGTGTTGTAGATTTCATTCGGTTTTAATTTACTTCGCACACAAAAGCTGTTGGCGACGGACCCTGTAATTTTTAACCTTGACCAAAAGACGAGGACGATACTTGATACTATCACATCACGCTAACGGGACTATGAACTTTGACACAGATTTATCGGACATTAGCTCCACAACTTGGCGGGTCTACAGCAAAACCAGGTCTTGGACCCGCGAGGCGTGTTGTGGATATCTGGAGAGTATAGTGACTACTGAGGAGTCAGCCTTGTCGCCATATACCATGGTGAGATTCTTCGACAGTAGCCTCCATCTTACTTTTCAATAAGAAATTTGTAAATAATCGATTTTGTAAAATTCTGAAGAGCTATTTGGAAGTAAAAAAATTTATACACTTTTTGTGCTTGAAGAATTCTCGTCCATTTTCAAATAACCTTAAATTTTATCGTTATTATTAATTAATTTCTGTTTTACATCTTGATAACGTAATCTAAGAATCCCATATCTAATCTATCCCTATAGGACAAGGGTGTCAAACTCAAAGGCTAACTTGGGACAAACAAACAAGGTTTAACTTAAGGTGGGCCGCAAAAGAAAAATCAATACTCATAGAAAAGCAATTTTATTTCGAATAATACATTGTAATAAACATACATAAAAGAATAAGAAAATTTAGCGCTTACTTCCTGATACTTGACATCCCTTCTCTGTTACTATCATTCCTATTTCGGGAGAAATTTCAAGATTTTATTATGTATGTATGCTGTTTTCCAGCCGGCACGCAATACTAGCAAAAGTATTAGTTATGGGCCGTATGTGGCCCGCCGGTGCGCGCGTTTGACACCCCCTACCATTAAAATTAGTCTAGAGTTTCCGGACAAAAGGAAATGCTGATTCAAGCTAAAGAAAGTGATTTTTTCCGTTTCAAGAAAAAGACCATTCTGGATTAATTATATCTATATGCACCCCCATAAACGACTACTATATTGCTCTTAACGCAAAAAAAAAAAACAAATCAAAAACAAAATTAAATGCAACTCAATGTAAAGATGATACACAGTCACCCCCAATTAAATGATTCGCAAAGGTCAATATACTTACTGTTTTATGCTTTCAATTCCTGCTCTTTAGTCCTGGTAAACTCTCCCAAGAAACTTTTCCAAAAATAGAGCAAGAAAATATAGAAGCAAATGTTCACGCCATTTGTTTTACACACTTTATACAGAGAGAGAGAGAAAAAGATTATTATTTTTCTTTTCACCTCTTATGTTTGTTTGTTTTTTTGGCCGCGTCAGATTTATTTATATGATGAAAAGCCTTTTCCCTTCATTTCTCCTTGTTAAAAAAAAAAAATCGTTGCTGTTTTTCCGAAACTCAAGGTCACTGGGTACCTGTTTGTCATTCATCATTGATTCTAGACGAAATGGGACTTTTCAAAGAAGAAATCACTGAAAAGAAATCAATGGTACGGAACTATTAAAATATCGGTTTCAATGGCGACCGACAAAAAGAACTAGTGTGGATTTGTTTATTTAGCGTCGAAAATGGCATATGTTCTCACTTTTTTATAAGCAATTTCAACTTAATAATGGAGATTTCTATCTTTTTTATTTGCTTCCGAAGATGTTGAAAAAAAATTTAATTTTTCCCAACAGAACGTGTATTTATTTAGATTTAACGTTCATATATTTTTAATTACCAAAGGGCGAGTACTAATAACATCACAGTAACTCAAAATTCCATGAAATAGAGTTAAAGCCCGACAGGGCCTAGGTACTCTGTGACGATATTTATTTAGAAATCTTACTGAAGGAATATTTATCTAGAATTTTATTTCTAATTAAAGGAAAAGTTTAGATCAGTAGTGGGCAATTTATGGCACGCTGTACAAATTTGAGTGACACTATACATCACACTACAAATTTGTCAATTTTTGAGTGGATTGAAGTTGATAATTTAGAAATGTAGAACTTGTTGAGGCCCGGCGGACGCGGATGTTGGAGCGTTCGAGTAAAGATCATCCATTTTAATAACTATTGTAACGTGTCTACCCTCGATTCTTCCACTCTCTCTAATCCTTTTGGGTAAAATTAATCTTCAACTGTGTGAGTTCAGTTAAAAACCTTTCTCGGTGAAGACGAGATTTACGCAAATGAGGATTTAAAATGAGGATCTATTTAAGCGTTGACATTAGAATAGACGAAGATGGTTGATAGTTGATGGTTGAAAGCGAAGATTGAATTGTGAATAAGATTACAACCGGAGATTGTATAGTTAAGCAAGTTATCTAAAGCGGATACAAACGTAGGAGTCAAGAGCGCTCAAGTATTCAGATAAGTGCTTTTATTTATGTGATAGTTAATTAATCCTATGTGTGATTGTGCTCTTCCGGGTTTAATGTTTAGTGTATTCCCTCCCTTTTAATTGTGTAGTATTATTAAGAGAAGGTAATTATAAAACTGTGTTTAAAGTACTATGGCTGATCTTTGTTCGAATCCTCAGATACTAACGTCCTCAAGGACGTTACGCTGTTACACTTTTATTTAATCTTTTACTTAATAGCTTTAAACAACTCAAGGGGAGAATGCACTTAGATCACTAAACCCGAGGAGCAATCAATCTTAATTACTTAAATATAATAGAAATAAGAACACTTATTTTATTTTTTGAGCGTTTTTCCCTCCATTACTTGAATAATCTTTCAACTTGACTAAACTATACGACCTCCGGTCGCTAACACTAAGAGTTTGCTTCTATATCCACTTTCAACCATCAACGCATCTACTTTACGGCTAACACTTAAATAGAAAAGTTCTAATTTACATGAAACCAGTTTTATTAACATAAACGATTTTCAACTAAAATTACAGTTAAAAAGATTATTTTACCCCAAATTATTAGAGGAAAAGCGGATAGCCAAGTTACAAACTAACACGTTCATAATTATAGAAAGCAAAATGTAAGGAATTATTAAAAAATCTGGAAGAGATAACTCTAACGATAAAATGACAGTTATTTTAATTTATTGGACGTCATTGATTGAGGGAGATTTAATTTATTGAAGAAAATTGCATACACTCTGCTTTCAGCTCTACATATCTATATGAACAAATCTCTTCTCGTATGAAAAATATTTTGATTGAACAAAGAAGGTTGTTTAACAGCTGTTCGTACAAAATTGTGTCGAATTGAAAGTCACATATATTGCAATATAAGTAGTGCCATTGATATTGCAATATAAGTAGAGCAATGCTGGGAAAAGGTTTACATTAAATTTTTTTTTGCTTAACTACATTGAAGGAATACTTATATTTTTTATATTGTTTATTTATTATTTTAATAAGTATTTTAAAAAGATATATAATACATAATGTACGTACAACTTTATTTTTTTAATTTATGTTGAAGGAATAGTTATAATTTTCTGTTGTTTATTTTCATGTTAATAAATACCCATAAGGTATCCGACTACCCTAAAATTGTGAATTGTGCCAAAAATTGATAATTTTTTATAGTTTTATTTTATAGGCCATTTTATTAGCTTCATAAAAATACCAAGTTTATTATTTTACATTCACTAGAACAAAAACTACAAGTGTTTTAGTAAAAGCAGATGCCACTACTTTAAGCAAGATGTCATACTTTCAAACGCGTATTACTCGAAATGTGGTTTTTTTTGAAAATGCTCAAACGGGGACAGAGATTGTTCAAAAAGTTTCGAAAATAATTAATCGAAATTTTTTATGTATGTTCTGTATAGTAGTAGAAGTGCTTTAACCTTCAGATTTATAAATCACTGTTTTATTACAAACTCTACAGTCTGTTATGTTAATATAATCATTGTTTTTTTTAAGCAGTTTCATATAATCACCAAGATAAAGATACCTATTTTTTCCCATTTAATAATAATAATATAATTTCTTTCTCTTTTTAATTTTAGCATATTTTTCTTAAAATGTACTAACAAATCTTAAAATCCCCCCAAAAAATCCCCATATCTCCATTTTTTTTTTAAAAAAAAAAGTGTCGCAAGTAGTTGGATACCTTAAATACTGTACAGTTAATATATAATAAAACTCTAAATTTGTATTCTTGACCTCTATCCTACATAAATTGCCAAAGGAATCGAATTGTTTCTAATATTTTTTACCCTGGGGCACCTTGAATCATATTAATACATTGGTTTGGGCACCACAGCTATATGTATATACAAGGTTACAGACCCTTAATTTAGATTTTAAATATTTTTAAAAAAATATATATGAACAGATATTCATAGCTGAAATTTTTTTTTTTTCTACATTTGTGCCAATGCAAGAAATAGTTTCCTCACTTTCAAATTTTAAAGGATGATTTTCATAATAGAAATAAATTAAATTGTCTTTGAAATGTTTTTAATTTGAGGCATAGCGATTTCAATAAAAAATTTATTTACTAAAATTTCAACAAAAATAATAAAATAAAATACATTTTTAAAAGTTCTTAAGAAAAATGAATTTAAAATTTCTATCTTCAAATGCAAATTATTCTTTCCACAATTAAAGCAACATGAGAGCTATGGGCAACGGACCTCATACTTTTAAGCCTCGTTCAAATGACGCGAAAGACACCTCGATTGGCACTTCCTCTCCAAACTACCATACCACACCAACAGAAGGACTGTGAGCCTGACAGATTTAATATGCTTCAGCTCCTTTACACGGTGGATCTTCTGTGGCACTAGGCTCGAACTCATGACATGCCGGCCGTGAGTCTACGACCATGACCACTAGATTACCCCCTCTCAGGGGGCTCACCTTCTTTAGGTGGGTACAGGTGTCACACACACACAATCCCGAGGTACTCTCTCTCTCTCTCTCTAGTGATCTTTTCCTTTTCCCAAGGGGTTTACTATCTTTGGTAAACACGGGTGTCACGACCCCGGGGTACCCCAGTGATCCTTCTCTATTTTCGACCCTCCATCTTGTCATCCAATTTCTTCTTTTCCCGTCCAGACCACAGACCTATGAATGTTTGGGGCAGTATAGCCAAAACTGGCTCTTGCGCCATAAAACACCAAACTCACTCACTCACCACTAGATTACCAAGGCCAACCTCGAGATGGAAAAGCGACTGGCAAATACATCCGAGAAAATCAAAATAGGCATCCATTACAGATAATGTATTTTATTTAGCCTTTGGTAACTAAACTTAAATCAGTGTTACTCTATAACTTAATCAATGTCACGTTTATAACATACATTACAGTTCTTTACGTTTTTTTTTCTTTTTTGTGACTCTAAAAGCATATAAAGTAGTTCTTTATATTTCTTACACATAATTGAAATACATAATTACTCTATTTTTTTATTATAGTCGTGCGTAAAAATATTTTAATTTTCGAAATAGTTTAACCCTAGATTAGCGGTTTTTAAACTTTCGATCGTCGCGGCCCCCTCCTTTATGTATCAACCTGATGTTGCGGGCCCCCAAGACTTTGAACACCTCTCTCTGACTACCAACACATTGCTGAGTGATTTAAATGCAGTCGTTACTGTATTGACACGCTATGAATCCAGTTATTAATTTTTGCACAAATGGTTCTACAAATTTTTGAACAAAAAAAAATCCCTGATTTAATATTCTTGATCGAAATACATGTTCTTGTAGAGTTCTTTTTTTATTGGGGGAAAATTAGTGATCTAGTATAGGATGGACATCTTTCAGTTTTACCTTGAAGCCTTTCAGAGTCTGTAAAAGAGAAAAATCTTAACATTAAATGAGAGACCTTCGCGGACTCCCAGGGGTCATTGTACCAAACAGTAGGGCATTTTTGAAATGATTCCCGCGATAATGCATGCAGAATTAGAGAAAAGAGGTCAATAATTTAGATTTACAGTTTTATTATATATTAATTTTGCAATATTTAAAGATATTTCTTAACATAAAAACAAGTAATATATAAAAAAAAAATAAGTCAATTCCTACTTAGATCAACAAAGAAAAATTTTATTTTAGTTACTTTTTATTAAATAGTTACAATTAATATAAATATATATATGTATATACATAGGACAGAATCACAACATTAACGATAATGAATAAAGATGAATTACCACTTAAAGTATCGTATTGTCATCCAAAACAATCGTGTATATAAAATTTTAATTCAACTGGATACTTTAACACGTGAGAAAAAAACCTTTTCAAGTTTTGACACAAGTCGCCAAAAAGGATGCCAACGTCGTGGCTGTGTATCTGTGATTCTTTAAATAATTAGTTTTAATCTATTAATTTTTATTAATTATAATTAAATTATTGTATTCTCATCCAAAATAATCATGTATATAAAATTTCAGCTGTGTATATAAAATCCGAAATAATCATGTATATAAAATTGAGCGCTTTAAAATGTATTTTATTAACGATTGAAATTTTCACCAAGATAAATAAATAAATATATAGAGAGTGTGAGAGCTAATAGTAGGAATTTAATAAGCAGCATAAAATGTAATTATTTATTCAACGAAAATAAAAATTGTACATATATTATGTACTTTTAAACATGTTTATTAAAATAAGAAATAGATAACGTAAAATATAAGTATTTCTCTTCATTATAATTTTTAAAAAAAAGGGGGGGGGGGGCCCCCCCCCAACCCCCGCTAAAATTTTTTTTTTTTTTTTTTTTTTGGGCCCCCTTGGGGGGCCCCCCCCCCCCACCATTCTACTTTCATATCATAAAACCGGGAGTATAATGTGCGACATTCAATTTGACACGATTCTGAGCATTCAGTTGTTAAACAGTTTCTTTGTAGACTCAAAATATTTTTCCTACGGAGAAATATTTTTTTTGCGGAGATATGTAGAACCAAAAGCGGAAAGTAAAATACACGCAATTTTCTCTCTTCAAACAATTAAATCTCTCGAGCAATGACTTTGAACAATTTACAAAAATTAGCTGTAAATTATCATTAAAGTTATCTTTCAGATTTTTTTCGCAATTCCGTAAATGTCCATAATTTCGAAGATCTTTGTCAAACAACTTCCCATCACTCAAAAATTTACAAATTTGTAGAGTAGTGCAGAGTGCCGTTAAGAATTGTACCGCATGCCACTGGTTGCTGACCTCTGTTGTAGAGCCTCATTTTGTATCGGTAGTTCCCACAATTAATAATTTTTTTCTCCTTATAACTGCGATTCACCCTATAATGTAACTTTTTAGACCAGTGATACTCAACCTGTGGCCCACCGAGCCTTTTTAAGTGGCCAGGTCATGGCTCACTGCCCTGAGAAATTTACTTATTTAAGAACATTGTATTATAAATTTGATGGGAAATTCTTTGTCAAGAAATTAGATACATCACTTTTGCTGTCGGTGTCGTACGGGTATGAATTGATATTCTTTTTTCTATTTGGAATTGTTACGATTAGTGATAACAGGCAACAGTGGAGTAGCTACAATTTTAGGAGTGGAACTAATTTTAACTATCTTTCATATCTTGCGAGCGAAAAATATTCGAAGAAAATATATCATTTCAAGACGATTGGGAGGTTGGCTATTTTGTAGTGAAAACAAACATGGTTCAGTAATTGTTTGATTTGTCATAAAAGTGCTGTATTTAAAAAATATCAATAAACAGGAATCATTCAATGTTCAATGACACTTTTCCTCGAAGATCTCTTTCAAGAGATGATAAGTAGGCTTTCTTGAATAATCTTTGCAACAGCAACAAAGTGTTTTGTCCGAGGTAATATCACTGAGGTAACAAAGGCATCCTATGAAGTATGTTATATTATTGGTAATCATATAAAACCGTTTACTGAGATGCAGAAATTGTGAAGGAGTGATTTTTAAATGCTTCTAATTTAGTGTTAGTGACAAAAATAAAAAAA
>BMAV01008839.1:317044-328057 GCA_019973955.1 Trichonephila inaurata madagascariensis | reverse complement strand
CCCCCCTCTATTTATCCTCATGTTGCGGCCCGCGTGAAATAACTGACAAATGTATGCGGCCGGAGGGAAGTAACTGACATATGTATGCGGCCCAGCAGAAAAAAAGGTTGAGTATCCCTGTTTTAGACAAATGTGTGTGTGTCAGTGTTTTACGCAAAGATTATACCTAGGGTTAAAAACTAATGCATGCTTTTCAAACATTTAAATTTATAAATCAAGCAAATGAAAAAAATAATAAACAGGGTTTTCTCCTTGAAAAACTCTAATCTAGCTTTTAAATAAAATTGTGAAATGCAAGTAATTTTAAACGAAAGAATCTTAAAGTGAAACCTGATTTATCAATTTAAAGATGCTTTTGAAATTAATAGCTGGTTTAAAAAATATCTTTTTATACATCCTCTTTTACATTAGAAACTTTGAAAAACAAACCAGTCATTTTTAAGTGGTCTAAGAAAAAAAAAAAAAAATAATAAAGTCACACTCACATAATTCGAAACCTCTTTCAACGAGAAAACTAAAAAATGAAAGTAAACTCACAATTATTCTATACTAAACTAATTATTCTTCGCTACTGATTTTAAATATCACTTCACTTCGCTTCTATTTACAACAGCGGAAGGTATGCCAGGCATTTTAAATTATATTGAAGGAACAAAAATTAATGGGTACACTAACAATCGTTTGTCAAAGAAAGAAGAAAAACATGAAAGAATGCTGTTTCATCAGTGAAGAACACAGGAACCGAAATTCTTGCAATAATAAATCTAGAATGTCCGTTTCCTTTATTCAAGATCACGTCCTCAAAATATTTTCATCTTGGCGTGTTTTTTGTTGATTTTATAACGTTTTTTTTTTGGTGTGTTAAGAAGTCTGTCAAATATCTCGCCTGAGAAGAACTCGTCACTCGCGCTCTAAGTGGCTTGTTTTCTTGGCGCTTTTTTTTATGATTCTTAATTGCTAGGACTGCTCTGTTCTTATCTGTAAGCTTCGTGTTGCGCTTTCGATAATTTATATTTTGAAAGAATTTTTTTTTTCTATTCTTTTGTTATTGGGAAAGACTAAATCAGTTGCTATTTTCGTAAGCCAAACTATCAGTACTATTTTTAATGTGGTTAATTTTTTTTTTCTTTTCTCAAACCGAATTATTTTACAGATACCGCATTTACATTTACGCAGAAGCTTTCGTTGGCTCAACTTTTTTTTTTTAAGGGGACATGGTATGATTTATAAAAATTCTTTGATTTAATGGTTTTCAAAAAATTTTTGGCTGCCACCTATGTATATGTATTACGTAAAATAGTTTTTATGCTCAAAATGCCACACACAAAAGATAACCTCCATTTAATTTTTTTTCAAATAGAAATTTAAAAATTCAAGAAGTGATTTTAAAATACTACTCCTTCAATAATTGACGCATACACATGAAATTGGATTTGCAAGTATCTCGAACTATGTGTAACAAAAGTTGGTATGGGTTTTCGTAAAATACTATTTTTATAAGTGCTTATTGAAAAATTTCCTTAAAAAATATGTAAGTTCTAAATTTAAATATTTTTTTTTTTAAAAATAAGTATTGCTTTGATTAAAAAATGTATACCACCTTTTGGTACATGTATTAATAGCAAGTTATAAAAGTATCAAAGCATTTGGCACAACTGTAAATGTATTCGATAAAAGACTACTTGAATTTATTTATCATAAATTTAATTACGACAAGTCACTTTGGAAGTAAATTAAATGTTAAAAGATCCAATATTACAAATTATAACTGCACATACCGACATAGCAATCGCAACTAGGATAAAAGAAATTATAGCTCATTGAATTGCAAGACCCTACGCCAGTAATGGCGTACCAATGGCACGCGACACAATATTTTGGGCACGCCACCGATCAAAACGAGATTTGCATTTTAGTTCAAAATAACAAAATTCTATATGAAGTATTACGAACAAACGCGAATGATCGGTCTGGAAGCGGAAAACACTCGTTTTTTATTGTGTTTGTGATTATTATTACAAAAAACTACAAGTAATTCCCAAACTTGAAAAAAAAATATCAGAAATCTAGATGTACAAGAGAAAACAGACGAAGAAAGAGTTGCTGAAGAATTTATTTCTATAACTGATTCTTCAATCAAGGAATTTTCAGACAGATTTTCTCAGTTCAAAGAACTATCGGAAACGATTAAGTTTATTACGTACCCTAATGGACTTCACTTGATAAACTGAATTTGTCACAATTCGATTGAAAATTGAAGAATTTGAAATACAACTCTGATTGATTTCGAGTCTTGTTCAATAAGGATTCAAAAATGTATTGAAACAAGGAACAAGTTGGAATTGTATGAAATAGAAAGATTAACAAGCAATATAAGTAAAAATTCCCGTAGAGATATTTTGGGCACGTGAAATTCGATTCCAGATACATTTAACTGTTTGAAGAAGCTATATAATGCTATTTTAACCACATTCTCAACTATCTCTATGCCTCAGAATCATCATTTTCAGAGATGAATAACATTTAAGACTCGCTTAGAAACTGTTTGGCAGATTACTCCAATTCAGCATGCATTCTGCAAAAAGTAACATCTTACAGTCCTAATATAAGTTATTGGTCATCTAATCTGCAACAACAGAAGTCACATTGATGTTACTTTATAATTCGAATTACACGTAAACTAAAACATTTATTTCTATTCAGGGCAAAATGTATTTTTTCGTAGTAAATGCAGAGTTTTGAATAGTTAGTATTCAAATTTTTATATTTTCCCAATAATCACAAGTCAAAATTATTTGACGGTACGTTTGTATCTCATTAAACATTTCTTTAGAAAAAAATGGTCCTTTGATCCATAAAGGTTCGCCATCCATGGTCTACGCTATTAATCGGCGAATACTAACAAAGTGCAAATTGTTTGATTCTTTGTATTATAATTTTTCAATTAATTGATGAATGATTATATCAACTAATTGGTTGTTTACTTATTTCTATTAACGGGATATTTTAGATATCAAAAGAATAAGTAAACAACATTTAATTTAAGTGTACTGATCACGCTTGAATGCTTTTCTTTTTAACGTTTTTCTAGTAGGTAATGTGCAGATTAACGAGTATCTAGTAGGTATGTGCGGATTATCTAGGTCAGAGCCTAGGCACGTGGTACAATTCTCAGGGACACTCTGTACTATTCCTCAAATATGCCAATTTTTACGTGGATGGAAGTTGATAAATTTGTAATGGACCTTATTTGACAAAAATACTTTAAATTAGGGACATTTACGAAATTACGAAAAAAACCTGAAAGATAACTCTAAATATCAATTTACAGCCATTTTGTAAATTATTGAATGTTATTGCTGGAGAGATTTAATTCTTCATGAGAGAAAAAAACTGCATGTACTCTTTTCCACTTTTGGCTCTACATAACTAAGAGAAATATCTCTTTCCTCATATGAAAAACATTTCGAGTCCGCAAAGAAATTGTTTAACAACTGAATGCTCAGAATCGTGTTAAATTGAACGACACAAATTATACCCCTGATTTTGCTGTATGAAAGTAAAGCGGTGCAAGCAGTAGGTTCGCATTAAAATTTTTATTTAAGTATAATGAAGGGAAATACTTATATTTCATGTTGTCTCTTTCTTATTTTAATAAATACGTTTATAAATACATAATACATGTACAATTTAATTTTTTAATATTTGTTGAAGAAATAGTTATATTTCATGCTGTTTATATAATTTTATGTTAAGAAATATCTTTAAATAATCCAAAATTATAATATAATAAAACTATAAATATATTTTAGACCTCTATTCTTTAACTCTGCATGCATTATCGAGGGAATTGAATTGTTTCAAAAATGTCTTACTGTGTGGCACGCTGAATCCCATTGGTAGATTGGTTAGGCACGCCACAGCCTGGTGGCTTGGTTCGGTTGCCAACCCTGATCTAGACATATCTCAGATTACCTAGGTAAATTGAGAAATTAAACAATTTTCTGCACTTAAACAGATCATCCAAGAATGTGCAGATGAACTGAATTCTGCACTTTAGCGGTAGCACACATTTCAAGATATGCTCGTCAGAAGCCTGGTGAACTTGATACTTGGCGCAGATTGAGAAAATTTTTTGTTTTCTGAGAATGAGAGGCATTTAATGTGACCATCGGCAAGAAGTAAGAGTGTATGTAGTCTGGCAGCTTCTATCACTATCGTGGGCTAAAACCAGATTGGGTGTATTACCCACATTTAATTGATGAGTTGGAGGCCTACTCCACTGAAACATATTGAGATTTTTTTCAGCGAGTATAATTCCAGAAAGGAAAGGGTGGAAGAGAAGAGAGTTGGAAGATTACAGCCCTCCTTTGTTAGTTTGTACGCCATTTCATTGCCGAAATTTTCGACGTTAGATGGGACCCACTGAAAATGGATATTGGGGAGTAGCTAAGCAAGTTTCAACTTATGTAGGATGGATAAACTGGTTTCGTCACCGACAAGAAATTAATTGTCAAAGTGTTAGAGCGAACTCCGGCTATCGGAAAGAATTCAAAGATCTCCATGTGGTGACAATAGCTTAAATCTCACATTAATGGCTATTAATCCATTTCTCTAAAAACCGAGCAGAAGTACGGATTGCGTTTTTTGTGAATAGACTTTTCCCGGGGTTTATCAAAATAGCTACCCTTAAAAAATTGCAATTAGCAAACGTGATCAAAGTGAAAATCAATGATTTTGATCAATGTTGTTTTCGCTGCAATGATACACTATTTGGCTACACATTATATTGTGAAGGACCCATTGAGAAGTCTCTGGATTCGACCCATCCTGAAATTTCCGGAAGGCTATATAAGGGACCTCTGAAACACACACATGTTGAGTTCAGAATCTGCTTGTGCGTTGTCTGCGATAAAACAGAGAAGTTTTATCTGACTGCTAGCGAAACTATTATAGGCAGCTGTTTCTTGAGCGAGAGAAGTAAAAATTGTTATTAACGATTTCATTTTGTTCTATTGTAAATAATTTGTTTTAATATTTCTGTAAGTATACATGTTCATTTGTCTTCTTATAATCATTTGCTGATCCTTGTCCAATGATAAATTTGTTTTTATTCAATTGAAATCGGTCGGCCTTCCCCGCCACAAGCAAATTCACAACAAAAGTATTAATAATTTTATGAGAAAATTATAGTTTATTTAACGATTCTTATATGATATTCATAAATAACAGATACGTATCAAGTATGCGCAAAAGTTCTCATTTTTGGACTTGCAAATGTACCATTAAACTATTGTCACTCATCGTGTAGTGATGACCGTAGCTGTTGGCGAACAAAACATATAATTACGTAGTCCTTCTGCTAATATAACATTTATGAAAACATTTGAGGCAATGTGGCAAGTGAAGCTTACAGAGATGTTGTACAAGTTCAACAAAAGCATTTCTGCAGTCGAAACATACTGTAGGATACTTAATGTATATAAAAAAGGATGCAAATGACGTCACTACATGTCGTCCACGAATTTGGAAATTCAGGGACGAAAACAAGATCAAACAGAGTGTGGACGTTTTTCACTCGTTGAAAAAAAAAGACTCTTGATCGAATCATAAAAAGCATCCTTATAGGCACAACAAATTCTTCGGAAGAAGATGATTTAGTGGAATCTATGAGATTTCTTTTTTGTACGAAAATCACTTACTTCTTTTACAACAGACAATAACCAGATCATACATTTTATTTTTCAGTAAAAGTGTATGCAATGAATTACGATACCATTGGTTCCATCTGTTAACAAGAATATCATTTCGTAAAACTAGCATTATTCAGGATAAAAACAATTCTTATTATCTTTACACTAACTCTATATTAATAAATAAAAGTTTATTTCTAATTTTCTATACATAAGAGCAAGCGAACCTTATTATAATTTGGTATATTTAATGTACATCAGCTATCAGTGAACATCACACAGTTATTATTACTTTAATATTTTTTAAAAATTTGTGAAAAAGAAACATATACAGAAAAACAAGTAGTACATCCAACTCTTTAGCACATGGATTTTGAAACACCACAATCCAAGTAAAAGAAACACATCTGTTTCACAGCTAATTTATTGTAACACGATTTACGATCACGGCATGTTCCGAGAAATGACCAGGAAGAAATTCATCAATTAGCTGCTAGTTTAATTTATGAGGCTTTAAACATAAAAGTCAGAAAAAACACTTTTTAAGTCTTGGCTGAAATGTAGAATGCGCCAGATGAAGAATAAATGTTGATCTAAAGATCTATTTAGCAAAAATTATTTTTAAAAATAAAAAATAATTCGGTAGGAGGTTTATTTTTTCGATACGTTACCACCAGATGAAATGTCATAACCATTCATTGGTTTCAAGCACAACGGAAGTGGTAAATTTTCTAATGATGACACTGATTTGGATTCATCTTGCATAAAACACAAATAATTCTTATTATCAACAATATGCACATTTATACGCAAATGATAGACGAATAATTAATATTATTTGCAGTACTTTTTAATTTGAAAATTTATCCATTTTTAAATATCTATAAATAAATACATGCATTTAAAAACATATACAGTGTGAGTGTGTGTGTGATTTGCGTCACTTTTTTACGCAATTCTTAAAATCAAATATATGTCCTTTACTTTATCAGACATGCGTTCCAGAAAACTTAGAACACATCCTTCATTTTATTCATGCAAATTTTCTCTCTGCTGTTTTACGAGGAATGTGTATTTTGGCGTGGGGTTGTCGTTTGGAAAGTGAGGAAGCAGCTCAGTCACTTAATCGAGATACAGAATTACGTGGCTTTTAACCACAATTTGAGGGTAGATTTTTTCTCTTTCTTTTTTTTTAAAAAAAAGAATATTTTTACTCAATAAGGGCTGAGATGCCGGTGTGGCTGTTTCCTCTGGGGTACTAATTTGTAGCTCTAAACCAGGGGTCGGTAATCTCTTAGCTCTGGCCTGCCAAACCAATCTACCCATATAATTCAGCGTGCCACATATTTGGACATTTTTCAAACAATTCGATTCTCATGATAATGCATATAGATTTAGGGAATAGTAGTCAATAATTTAAATTTATAGAGATATATTGTATATTAATATTGATTCATTTAAAGATATTACTTAATATAAAAGTAAACAGCACAAAACATAACTATTTCTTCAACAAAAATTAAAATTTTACATAGATTATGTATTTTTGAACATGTTTTTTAAAATAAGAAATAGACAACATAAAACATAGTATTTCCCTTCATTATATAATTAAATAGCCGCTCTACACTTTCATATCGCAAAATCAGGGATATAATTTGTGTCGTTCAATCTAACACGATTCTGAGCATTCAGTTGTTAAACAATTTCTTTGCGGACTCGAAATTTTTTTCATAAGATATTTCTCTTAGTTATGTAGAACCAAAAGTGGAAAAGAGTACATGCAGTTTTCTCTCATGAAGAATTAAATCTCTTCAGCAATGACATTCAGTAATTTACAAAATATCTGTAATTTAATATTTAGAGTTATCTTTCAGATTTTTTTCGTAATTCCGTAGATTTTCCACAATTCTGAAGATGTTTATCAAACAAGATCCATTACAAATTTATCAACTTCCATCCACTCAAAAGTTGACAAATTTGTAGTGTGGGGCAGAGGGCCATTAAGAATCGTATCATGTACCACATGTGGCACGCGTGCCATAAGTTGCTGACCCCCGCTCTAAGCAATCTGGGTGAACTTGGTCCCTTTGGGTATTCCGCCAATAGTCCTAGTATTGCTCTAGGGCAGGGGTGGCCAACTCACGGCACGAGTGCAGCAGTGTGGCACGGTGGAATTATAACTGTAGCACGCGAAGATTTAATAAAAAATGTGAAGATAATAATAATTAACCTTTTTTGTTTAGAATTTTATTGAAGTCTGGTTGTTTTAGACACCCCCCTCCCTCAAAATTTATTCTAAATACATTTAAATGAGTTATAATTGAAAACTACCGTGTTGTATTGTTGTGCGAGTTGGCTTTCCAAAGCTTTTTTCCATTCGCGAAATTCGGAAATTTGAGGGAGAGTATTTTAAAATATCTGGAAGAAAACACTGAATTGTGTGCCCCAATGAGTACTTACTATTCTAAAATTAAAATTGAATATGCGATTTAGCTTTTCTTACCAATATTATGGGATATTAAAATAATTTAAATTTAAGATTAAAGAGAAAAAATTGTATTTTTCCTACCCTAGTTAGTCATATGACCAAACCTTCTTTTGTCGACAAACTTTTGCCATTTTTTGTCTTGATTTTGGAGACAAAAATTAACATATTCACATTAATGCAAAAACTATCTAGCAAAGTTAATAGTGCTCCGAGCTGTGATAGATTTAAAAATTTAATATCCAATTTTGCAGGATCCTTTCAGTGCTAGTTTTAATGATTTTCAAGATAATGAAAAAATGTAGATCTTTTCTCAAATCCTTTTTCAATTTCTCTGCAAAATGTTAACTGCTACTCACCTGAAATTCAAATCAAAATTATTGTATGCAATACCATACTACGCTGAACGGCAAATATAAGAAATTATTTTGAATTTCGGAAACTTGTACTGACAAGCAATTTTTAAATTTACACGATTTGGCTGTCAGATAGTGTTATAGATTTGAATCAACATACGTTTGTGAACAAATGTTTTCTATTATGAAAATAACAAAATCAAAATATCGTTCAAAATTAACTGAACTGAGTAACAATAAAATCTAAGTTTGTGCTTTGATCTCATTTATTACATTATTTTTAGATTAACACCAATTATTAGACTTGCATTAAAAACATGCTAAGTATTCTATCTTGACCTGCAAACGATCTTATCTGCCACAAGTCTCTATCGGCAGCGAAGCAAACACATAAAAAATTCGGCAAAAATATATTCTCTTCATTCCTTTTTTGAAATTTAAATAAAATTTGGAAATTGTTTTTTAGTTATCTTCTGGACTTTCTGTATATCAATTTTTAACACAATTTTCAGGCTTATTTTATGCATTTATATACATTACATGTTTGCAAAATTAAAAATGTTCAGAGTCTATTTTATTGGCAAGAAGTCCGTTGTTAAAAAAGGACAATATACAAAGACAAAATCTATAAAATGTAGTACACCATGAAGAATTAGTGTTCTCCTTACAGTAAATATATCCCCGATTTCTCAACTACATTGCTTTAAAATTACATTAAAATGTCTGCGATACACTAAAAAATGTAAGCATCCAGCAAAAAACTATGACATTCCAGAATCTTCAATAAATAACCAAAAATAATATTTTCTCAAGCTCTTGGTTGAAGAGAATCTCACATATATTCAATAAAAATCCAGGAATACAAGAATTTTCGATACAGATTTTTTTTATAGTTATTGTTGCTTGAGAAATGGCCGGTAAAACTTAAAAAAAAATTTTTTTTTTTTCCTTCCAATTTCTTATAAAGGATCAGACATTATTGTCATCCATTCTTTACTTTGTCTGGACGTCAAAATCACCTTTTCTCGAGAAAAGTAATTATGACTTGAAAGAAAGTGGGTGGAATACAGAAATATTTCTTGCATACTATAATAAGTTATCTACCTACGAGCTAAATGATAAAAAAAAAAACAGAAAATCTCGATGCTGAAAAGGAAATGTTTGCAATGTACATTTGAAGAAAAAAAGGTGTAACTCTCTCTTTATGAGTTCCTAGAATATGTCTAAGACGATAACCATAACGTGGAATATATTTTTAGATTGAAATACGTTTATATGTTTCAATAGCAATATGTTCTAAAGTTTCAAGTCATATATCAATTCATAGCATTTTGTGTACAGTAATACCCCGAACTTATGCGATAGGTGGAACTGAGTGATAAACGCGTAAGTCGAATTCGTGCAAGTCGGGGTATAATTTAGCATAGAATTACATAAAAAATATTTTTAGTTGGGGCGGGAGACGAAAGAAAATAACAATTTAGAAAAAAAAAGTGCTTAATATAAAATCTTAGATAACACAAATACTAAATCGTAAGCTGAAGTTATTTTGATGTAGAAGGGGTTTCATAAAATCTAACAAAATAGTCTGCCGGTTCAAAGATTTTTTTTTCTCTCTCCAAAATTTTCTCGTAAAATACTACTAATATTTTTTATTAATGCTCTGTTAACAAAAAAAATATGTTCTTCGTTGGAGTCTATAATTTCTAAAATTTGTAACTCTTTTTCAACTTGGCTGAGGCCTTCTGTCAAATTCCCAACCATCATTCGATGTTCTGACTGAAATGGGTCTTAAAGATCTTCAATGTCTTGCTCTTGCTCATGCATTTCTATGAGCTCATCAATTGCCAGCTCCTGATTTGGGGGATCCAGCAGTTATTGAACATCATCACTATCTATCCACTTCTAAATTTATTTTCCCGCCTAAATATATTTATAATAATGCAGAACAAATTACTATGGCTAAGCGTCAATTCCACGCGATACGTCAGAACATGTATATTAGCTAAACAAGAAGCGGGAATGAGTTGTATCGTTTTTTGTGTCAAACAAAAGACGAATCGTCGGAATTTGATTATTGCGTAACACCGGGTTCGCGTAAGTCGAGAAATATAACCGTGTTCTTAAAATTCGAAAAACTCAATTAATGCGGTATAATGTATGAAATTGTGGAAATGGATTGTCCACCGAATTATGGATTGATTGATTGATTGAATATTAACGTCGCACTGTTCAGCTACACGAGGGCTTTGGCGACAGACCACGTAATTTTGAACCATGGTCAAGTGACGTGGACGACACCTGTGTGAGCTGGCACCCCCCTCTCCTAACTACCACACCACACCAACGGGAGGACGTTTCAGCTCTAGACAGATTTAACGTGCATCGCTGCCCTACACGGCGGGTCTTTAGTAGTATTGGGCTCGAACTCGTGACAAGGCAAGCCACGGTCCGATACCTATACCACTCGGCTACC
>BMAV01008839.1:273856-301965 GCA_019973955.1 Trichonephila inaurata madagascariensis | reverse complement strand
GGAAATTCTACTTTCCTCTTTAAACCTAGACTAATTTATTGATTTAAATATAATAAAGTGCCTTCACATTAAAAAAAAAACGATGAAAATTTTCCTAAAATTCCGTTTTTGTTCGAAAAATTTGATAATGTTTGTCAGTATATCTTAAAAATTCACAAACCCACAAACTAATGACAAATTCAAAACAAGTGGTCGTGAAAACCTTCATCTCAGAATCTTATGTAAAAAAAGAAAAAGATATGATTCATTTGTGGTTTATTCTTTTATTTTCACAAATCAACTTCCGGAAATGATCGTTGGAGGATGTGGATTTAACTTAACATAATAAAGTCATTCTAAATCCAGAATCTAATAGGAAAAGTATCATTCATAGTAGAATACGTGGAATGTCAAAATGTTTTTCCTTCGCTTGTGCTCTCAACAATATGAACAGTTCGATATTTACGCCCTTATCCCCATTGAGCATTATCCCTCCCCCCCCAAAACCCCCATTAGAGTCAAATTAAGATGTTATAAAACATAAGCTCCTTTGAAACACTGAACAATTTTCCTGTTAATTTATTTTAATTTCTTTTCAGATGGCTTAGCATTATTGTTTTCAAAAATATTGACTTCAAAAAAGTAAAGACATTAGAACCAACTTAAGATTAATAGAGATATTTTTATACCACAAAACGTTATTAAAAAATACAAATAAATTACTGTTTCATCTGACATAAAAGTTAAATAATTTTATAATAATCACAAACATTACTAGTATAATTCATACAAACAGAAAATTTTAAATTTACCTTGTTAATTGTTGTGTCAATAAATTATGGCTTGCTTTTCTCACTTCCGATGAGCTCAGATTTCAGCATGGATTTCAAAACATCCATGTGGATGATGAACAATCGTTACACAAAAGTAAGGCTTAAAGAATGTAATGTTGACAAATCTATCACGAAATAACAGTAAATCCTTTTCCAGTTCCGATACAGCACATTAATTTCCAGTGTTAACCAGGATATTTTTATCAGCAAAAATCCCTTCAAGTTCAGTGTTTACATTTTTCACAGTCACCCCATCATTGTGACACACAGTTAACCACAGTTCAGAGCTATAGCTAAGCGAACACAACAGTTAATTACTAATCGGGTGTTTATTGTTATATTAAATGTTTTGTCACCGCGGTAGCCGAGTGGTCAAGGTCGTGAATTCGTGACAGGCGTTGTTTCCGTCGAGTCTTGGGCATATAGTTCGACGCCATTTAACCTTTTAACTGCCATGCCCGAGATAATCTCGGGCACAGCACTGGTGTTCGAAAATGTCACGCCCGAGTATTACTCGGGGTAATTTTTTTTTTAGTGCATCGTATTGTTTTATCCGAATATATATCGGGAGACGTTTATTTCGACTTCATCTCTTTGTCAAACCCGACTGATTCTCGGGAAAAGTTAATGTGCGCTCAATTCAATAGACGGCAGCACTTTACTGAAGACTTTAAAGGTTAGAGGTTAGAAATTCTTTGGTTAAAAAAAATTTGACAATTTGTGTACCCAAATCATCAAAATAACTTGACAGTTAAAGGGTTAAAGTCATCTATCTAGAGAGGTTGATGCACAGTATGTATGTTGATGTTCAAAGTGCTCACGTTGGTATTACGTAGAAGTTTGGAAGAATGAAGTGCCGACTCAGATGTCGTACTTGACACTTTACCATGATTCCAAATTTACAAGCACCATCTTTCAATTTATTTAATTTGATTTTAATTTACACCACACTGTGAAACAACTCGAGGGCTGTTAGCGATGCACCACGTAATTCCGAACCACGGTCAAGTGACGAGGACGACTCTCAAGCTGGCACCCCCTCTCTGAACTTCCAGACTACACCAAGGGAGGACATTTAGCCTCGATATATTTAACATGTATCAGCCTCTTTGTATGGCGGATCTTCCTTTGCACCAGGTTCTGAATTCGCGACTTGACAATCCCGGCCACGAGTTCGAGAAGACAATTATTCAGCTACCGTAGCCACCAACAACGTTCATCGTTATTCATGTAGCTATGTATAATAAGTCACTATCAAATAATCTATCAACCAATATCGGAATTTTGAACGAGGCTCAGAGGACGAAATCGGTACATGAACTGGTACCCCACTAACCGCATCAACGCAACGCTAATGTGGACTTTAATTCCCAATAAGGAGAATAAGTGTTCATTAACGTCGCAATATAAGGCAACACAAGGGCTATTGGTGACAAAACTCGCAATTTTGAACCCCGTTCAATTGACGAGGGCGACAACTAAGCTGACATCCACCCCCCTTTCCCAACTACTACACCATGCCAAGGAGAAGACATTGAACCAAGACAGATTTAAATGTATTGGTCTCCTCTGCACAGGGGCTCTTCAACTATATTAGGCTCAAACTCATGACCTTGACCACTAGATTTAATTTGCATTAGCTCCACTATGCAAAATGTCTTAAATGGGATCAAAACTGAAACTCGAGGGCCTTGAATTCGATACCATTAACGGATTGGCTTCCGCCCCACTTAGTATGGCCGCGGTAGTCTAATGGTTAAGGTAACGGACTCATGGCTGGCGCGTCACGAGTTCGAGCTCAGAACCACTAAAGACACGCCGTGTAGGGGAGTGATGCACGTTAAATCTGTCGAGAGTTCAAACGTCCTCCCGTTGGTGTGCTGTGGTAGTTAGGAGAGGGATGGGGATGCCAGCTCAGTTGTCGTCCTCGTGACTTGACTATGGTTTAAAATTACGAACGGAACCCTCGTGTAGCTGAACAGTCAGACGTTAATATTCACTCACCGCTTCACTTAGCATGGTTTGGAAATTTGGAGAGAGGGTACCGTCTCAGGTGTTTTTCTCCTCACATGAAGAAGGTTCAAAATTAAGAAATCTGTCGCTAATAACCTTCGTATTGTTACGCTGTTGGACGTAAGTTAAAATCAAATCCGCAGAATCACTAATGTAACCTTTTTCAATTCCTACTATTAGCTCACAATCTCTACATATTTATTTATATATTTATTTATCTGGGTGGAATTTTCAATCGTTAATATAAAATACATTTTAAAGCACTCAGTTGAGCTGAAATTTTATATACAGGTTTATTTTGGATGACACAATACAATCATATAAAAATAATTCATAAAAATTAATTGATTAAAACTAATTATTTAAAGAATTACAAATACAACCACGTTGGCATCATTTTTGGTGACTAAGTGACCCTTTTGGCGACTTGTGTCAAAACTTGAAATGGTTTTTTTTTCTCACGTGTTAAAGTATTCAGTTGAACTGAAATTTATATACACGATTGTTTTGGATGACAATGCGATACTTTAATGATAATGAATAAAAATTAATGACCACCTAATGTTGTGATTCTGTCCTATGTATATACATATTTATATTAATTGTAACTATTTAATAAAAAGTAGCTAAAATAAAATTTTTCTTTGCTGATCGAAGTAGGAATTGACTTAATTTTTTTTTTTTACATTATTTGTTTTTAGTATACTAAATTGAAATCTAAATTTATACAAACAAATATATCAGAATAAACTAAAAGCTGTAAGACAAACTAAGAACAAAATAAATCTAATATTTTTATTTAAAGCTACACATCTTCCAGCTTATTATAAATGCTTCAATATAAAGTCAGAAGTACCATTAAATTAAATTTATACAATCAGTCACACAATTCTGAAGCACAATGTATGAACAGCATATTTTGAAGGAAGTTAGCAGAGTAACGCATTGCCTGTTGTTGGTGCTGCTGTTTTTCGAGGTATATATATTATAAAAAACCTCACGTATAATTAATCTCTTCTATCTCTCTTTTCTATTGCGTATAGTTTTTTTGTACAAAAAAGGGAAATGAAAAGATTAGCGTGCGAGGGAGAGTTATAAAGAAGTCGCACTATAAAGCTGCACAAGGGCTATTGGTGACGGATCTCGTAATTTTGAACCATAGTCAAGTGGCGAGGACAACACCTAAGCTCTGCTCTCCCCTTTCCACACCAACTAGAGAACTTTTGAGAAAAAGATCAACAATAAGGATCTCTTATAATGTTTCATTTGACTTTTAAAAATAGTTATCGCAAAGAAACTTTCTTCTGTGTTATGACTTATTTTACGTAGTCTACTGACTGCAGTAGCCTAGTGGTTACGGTCATGAAGCCGTAGCCGGCGTGTCATGAGTTCGAGCCCTGGGACTTCTGAAGACTCACCTTGTGGAGGGGATAATGCACGTTAAATATGTCTAGTCTTTGGCAAGGTGTGGTAGTGAGGAGAGAGAGGTGCCTACTCAGGTGTCGTCCTCGTCACTCGACCTAATTCGAAATTGCGAGATCGACCGCAATGGTCATGTTTGCTTTATAGTGCGACGTTAATAAATACGATTTTTTTCTTTTTGTTTAGAACATTTATAAATCCCCGTGCACTACAAAGTATAAAGCTGAATTCACACTTAAGCTGCATTCACACCAAGGCAGTAAGCGTCAAGCGTCTAGCCTATCAGAGACTTCATTTCGCCCGAGATGAAGTCTCTGATTGGCTAGATGCTCGACGCTGGCTGCCTTGGTGTGAATGCGGCTTAAGGCTGTCAGCGTCGAAATCAGCTAATCAGAGACTTCATCTCGGGCGAGATGTAGTTTCTGATTGGCTAGACGCTCGACGCTGACTGCCTTAGTGTGAATGCGATTTAACACGGGGGCTTACAGAAGTAAGCATGAAGCACACATTACAAAGGAAAGAAGGAATTTAAAGTCATGAAGGATTACAATACAAACATCTATGCCTTCTCTGGGATTCGAACCCAGGCCCTACGGCACCACAGTCAGCGTCACTAACCACTATACAGGATGTGCGGCACAGTTATTGGATTACCAGAGCTCGATTGATGCATGCGTAAATGTAGATCGTTAAATTCAGAGCTTTTATTTGGAACTGAACCGAAAACAGGAAAAATCCGTTATTTTGGTCGGAGCGAAAACTGGACCTGAACCGGACAAAAGCATCGGTTTATTTCGTGGTTCGATATATCTTCAATCATTTTATTACTATAACCAACTTATCAATATTTTCTAATTTAACGTCAGCCATATAATTATCGCCATTACAGGTAGGCACATAATTTCTAAAATTGAAGTGGAATAATGTTTTACGCTTCCGCACCCCCCTTTCCCCAAAATGGATTTTCGCAAAACCCATTTTTCGTAGATTTATAAGCTGAATAAACATGCTTGCTGAATTTCAAGTCTAATAGTTGAAAAAGGGCAAGTTCTTTTTTATCAATATGCCCTCTGTAGGCCCCCTTCAGAGTCGATTTTCGTTAAAGCAGTTTTAAGCGAATTTCTGTTCAACAAAAGAATCACGTCTATCAAATTTCATTACTGTAGCTCAAGTAGTTCGAAAACAGAAATCTTTTTTTTTAATCAATAAAGCCCGATAACTTCACCGCCCCATAGAAGTCGATTTTCGTAAAATTCGTTCGTTAAAACACTCTTACCAAACTAAGTATGTGTGTCTGACATTTCAAAATCAGGAATATATTGATCTATAAGCCAATTAAGTTATCACAAAACACCCCTTGGGACTCGTGACTTTCATAAAATCCGTTCTTAGTGGATATTTTTACTTGATTAATTACTAATTTCATGAACTACTAACTACCATGATCAAACTAAATTTCAAGCCTGTAGGTCTAATATTTTTAAGCCGAAATATTTATCTATAACGCTTTACTGGATCTTTACTTAATGAACTACTAACTATCATGGTCCTACTCAATTTCAGATCTGTAATGCCGCATTCACACCAAGGCAGTAAGCGTCAAGCGTTGAGCGTCTAGACATTCAGAGACTTCATTTCGCCGGAGATTAAATCTCTGATTGGCTCGACGCTCAACGCTCGACGCTGACTATCTTGGTGTGAATGCGGCTTAAGTCTTATAATTTTAAATCAGAAATATATATCTATAACACCCTTTAAGCCCTCGTAATACCCTTGTGGTATGACCTTCGGAAAATCCGTGTGGTCACGATAGCCAAGTGGTCAAGGAATAGGATCGTGGCTAGCATGTCACGAGTTCGAGCCCAGTACCACTGAAGAACTACCATGTAAGGGAGCGATGCAAGTTAAATCTGTCGAGAGCTCAAACATTTTCCCGTTGGTGTGGTGTAGTAGTTAGGAAAGGGCGTTGCCAGGTCAGGTGTCGTCCTCGTCACTTGACCATGATTCAAAATTACGAGGTCCGTCGTCAAAAGCGCTCGTGTAGCTGAACAGTGCGACGTTAATATTCACTCACTCACTCATTCGGAAAATCCGTTCTTAGTGGATCTCTACTCTATGAAAGAAACGTGCTTACCGAGGTCTAATTGTTCCGGAGATATCGTAATGAGTGAGTGATATCGTAATGAGTGAGTGATATCGTAATGAGTGAGTGGATGCGGTAGCAGAGTGGTCAAGGTCATGGACTCTTGGCTGGCATGTCATGAGTTCGGGCCTGTGTCACTGAAAACCCTCCATGTAGAGAGGCCGCTGCACGTTAAATCTGTCGAGGCTGAAAGTCCCCCCACTGATGTGGTGTCGAATTTAAGAGAAGGGGTACGAGTTAATGTGTCGTCCTCGTCCCTTGGCAATTGTTCAAAATTACGAGGTCCGTCAACGTTAGCTCGCGTGCAGCTTTATAATACGACGTTGATCTCACTCACTCGCTATATATACAGTCGGGCCCCGATTTAATGAACCCTTATTTAACGAATTTTTCGTGATGTAACGAATTTTTTCTTTTTCCCGTTTAAAATGCAGACAAAATCCCCTATTTAACGAATAATAAACCTCGATTCAACAAATTATCTCAACAACCGAATTTTTTATTATTCTTATTAGTTTGGGTTAGAAAATAAAGGACTTTAAAAATGACACCTTTTTGACTTAATAAAAATTAGCGAATTTCGACAGCGAAGGGCTTAGCCCATTATTAGACTTTACAGGTGTAGAAGAGTCATGAGTGCAACATACCGCGTGAATTTTCAGGACAAAAAATTCCTTTATCTCATCTTACTTCACAACGCAGTTGATATTTTAAGAGATTTTAACATTTATTCTCTTTCATGAGATAAGTAAAGTTTTATTCATGTAGAAAATTTTGTTTTTGAAAATTTGCTTAGCATTTCAGATAGTCGAAACTAAATGTGTAGCGATGTTTATGCTGAAATTGATAATGAAACTCCTATCAAAACTTACATTTTCTTATACTTTACAATTTTTGTAAACTGTGAAAACATACCTTATGCAGCAGAATGTAAAGAACGCATAATTTTCGTCTCTCCTTAAAGTCGAAAAAAAATTCTTCCGAGTCAGGAATCAAAAAGTTTTCGAACATCTATTAGTCAATATTTTAAAATTTCCAACTAGTGAGTAATAATTCGCTAATAGTATTTTTAACTGCAGAATAAAATATGTTTAATTTCTAATTATGGATATTTTTGTGTAGTTAGTTATGGAATTTCCAAAATGTGTGTGCGAGAGCAAAAAAGTTGTATTTTTTCAAACCCCGATTTAACGAATAATTTGTTCGGTTCCGATGAATTCGTTAAATCGAGGTCCGACTGTATATATATATATATATATATATATATATATATAGAAATATATTTATATAGAATAGTGAAGCATGATTATAGTATATTCTTTTTTGATTTTTTTCAAAAATTGACAAATTTTTTTATGATTTTATTTTATAGGCCATCTTATTAGCTTAATAAAAATACCAAGTTTTTTATTTTTCATTCTATAGAACAAAAATTACAAGTGTTTTAGTATAAGAGCAGATGCCATAACTTTACACAAGATGTCAAACATTAAAATGCGTTTTACTCGAAATGTGTTTTTTTCGAAAAGTTCAAACAGGGACAGCGATTGCTCAAAAATTTTGGAAATAATTCTCTGAAATTTTTTGTGGGAGTTCTGTATAACAGTAAAACTGTTTTGACCTTCAGATTTATCAATCACTATTTTATTTCAAAATTTACAGTCCTTTATGTGAATATAATCGTTTTTTAAGCAATTTCATATAATGACTAACATAAAGTGCTCTAGATTTTGTAAAAATTAAAATATCTCTTATCCTGAAGGTCATTTCAAACATGAATAACAAAGTAACACATCAAAATTGAAAAATTAAGAATTTTCTTATAAAATATTTGTACAGAGCGGGCCCCGTTTATATGTAATTTTTTGTACATTTTCACCAGTTTTTTCCGATTTTAATAATAATAAATTTTTTTTCTGTTTTCAATTTTAGGATTTTTTTCTTAATGTATACTAAGTAAATCTAAAAATCACAAAAAAATCCCAATACTTTCATTTTTTCAAAAAATTTTTTTTAATTTTAAAATTAATTTTTAATTAATTTTTAAATATTTTTTTATTCCTTCTATTTTTTAAAATCATATGGCAGGAAATATTTTATTTGATACAAAGTTCTATTACATTATATTAATTAACTAAATAAAAACTAGTGGAGAACCATTTACTAAAAAGAGCGCTATTACGCATTTTCGGTGTCGTGTCATTTTTTTTTATGTCGGCAAAAATTTGATCTACTTTATTAAAAACAATTCAATGAGAACTAAAAGAGAAATAAATGTAGGAGGAAAAAACAAATGGCGATTGCTCAAGCAGAAACAAACAAGATTGACCTTTCCATATATCCGATAAATAATTATCAAGATGAAACGTTATCTTAAAAACCTGCCGAGATCCTATTTTGAGCGCTGTTTTTCGTCTAATAACGAAGTGTAACAAGATGCGGTGTTGTGTGTGTTTAAATAGGATCAAGTAACGGGAGTTCTTAATTGCACTCATAAGGAAGAAGAGAGGTGTATTTTGTTTTCGTCAAAATATAAGTGCATCAGATTAAGTTGTACGTCATACTTCTATATATATAAAATTCTTTTTAATAACTTAAGGGTTTCAGTTAATATATCTCTGCTAAAACATTCATTTTATAGAACACTGACATAGGATGTTTTGTTGGCTGCACGTGTGTGGAGCTCGAAAAGTAGGGTGATTCTGTGCAAGTTTAGTAACGTCGCACTGTAAAGCAAGATGAAAGCTATTAGCAGAATACCCAGTGGAACCGAACTCACTCGAAAGGGGTTTAGAGCTAAAAACCGTTCCCGGGAAAACAACCACCCCCGCTTCAGTCTTTAATGGGAAGAACACAGCACAGAAACTAAAGGCAAATTCACAATACTCATATATAACCTCATAAAACAAATTAAAGATACATTTATAACATACATACAGTAAAACCTGTTTTTGTGCGTTAGATAGGGACTGCATAAAAGGAATTGCACGCACAAAAAAATAATATGCATACATTTCGTAAATACTTACATATAACTATCAACTTTGTCGACATACTACAGAATTTTTTTTATGCGGTGGAGAGGGACCACATAAAAAAGTCTCACTTAAAAAATATGTCAATTATTTACGAAATTTATGAGAAAGTACTTCCAAACTAACTAAATAATTAAATTCTACATGGAAGCATTTTAAAAAATTTAATTTCTCATAGTTTACTTAGAGAAGTTTTCACACAAAATGCACATACATAATTCACTGCTGCTCATCGTAATCCAACCCGCGGATCTTCCTGTGAATTAGTTCAAAATGGCTTTCGTCACACACTTGAAGATACAATTTCAATTGATTTATTTTTTGGCACCATAGAGTAAGCGATAAATTTTTGCAACGATCAAAGTTTGGTCACGATCGAAGCACTTTTGGGAATTTTAAACTCCTTTCGGTATTGGTATCTGTTTAAGAAAATGCTTTTCCAATTTGTTGGAAAGCTATCCCTGCTTGTATTTTACCCGCTCTCAAAGAATTCATTTCTTTGAATCTTCTGTCCGTCTTCACAATCTATCAGATTATTCATAATGCAACTGTCATTGAAAATTTTATCTTTAATCAAGTGCGTGCTGCTGGTGCGTTGAGAGAAAGCAATAGAACGTGTGATGTCGAGAGACTGTCTATAACCAATGAATACAGCGTCTTGAAGTGTGTGCATGTACGTTGATAGTTGATAGAAAGCATTACAGTGGCGCCAAAGCCGTTAAAATTCATGTACCGCACAAAAAAAAATCGTACAAAAATAAAATTGCCCAAAACAAATCGAACAAAAATAAAATTGCATAAAAAAGGACCGCACAAAAACAGGCTCTACTGTACATAATACAAATTACATATATATAAAGGCAAATTCGCATTACACAATACAAATGTACAAAGTTAATAATAATAATAATACAAGGACACATATATAATGCAAGAGAAGAGGAGAAAATCATTCCAGCCCCTTGCAAGTGCATCAAAAACAATAATAATTTTTCTTTATTATATAACAAACATTTCCTCTGATGATACTATTTCACCTTAATTTATCCTTCAGTTTAAACAAATAATAAACCAGTAACTTTTAAGGAAGACGATTTGTATTAGAACTTTCCCTTTGTTTTAAGCACAAAGGAAGAAAGCAAACGAAAAAAAAATTATTGAATTTTATTGGAGACATCTTTTGCTATTCTGAGATAAGAATTTAACTTCATATGAATATTCGTATTGTTAACAAAATAACTCAACAGTGGTGTTACATACACCCCGTAACGCAGGGAGTCTCAGGGTTCTAAGGGAGCCCAAAGCCTAAATGCCGCCAAGTCCTTTGTAAAATTCAACTTGGAGGCCTAAAACCTGACTATGCAAGGGGCCCCAAATGTTCTCCGTTACGCCACTGGAGCTAAACCCTAATTCACTGTATATATCGGTGGAATTAGTAAGGTGAAAATTTTTGGTGAAATGGAAAGTTATTGGCAGTGAACCTAGCAATTTTGAACCGTAGTCAAATGACTAGGACGACACCTGAGCTGGCAAGGCCCTCTCGAAAATGTTGCACCAGTCTCTTAGATCTTTGAACTTCGATAGATTTAACGTGCATCATCTCCGCTACATGGAAGATCTTCAAAGGAAAAAAGGCTCAAATCATGATACATTGGATACGAGTTCGTTATTATAACCACTAGGCTACCGTGGCCACTACCCAAAAGTGAGTGAGTCAGTCAGTAGCGTAACGTAAAGTATTAGGGACCCCCTGCGAAGTCAGATTTTGTGCCCCAAGCCGGATCTTACAAAGGTACTCGGCGTCAGTCAGATTCTGGGCCCCCCGCAATGCGGGGGTGAACATTACGCCACTAGAGTGAGTGACAGTTTATTAACGTCACATAAAAAACCAGCACGAGGGCTATTTTGGAGACGGACCTTGTAATTTTGAACTATGGTCAAGTGACGAGTACGACACCTGAGCTAGTATTCCGTTTTCCAAATCATCACACCAAACCAACGTGAGGACTTTAGACAGTTTTACGTATATCCACCCCTCTACACGTTGGGTCTTCAATAGTACTTGAGAGCTCAAATCCACAACACTCCGGTCATGAATTTGTGACTATAACCTCTAGACTACCGCGGCCACGATGGATTTATTGAACCCTAAAAGCAGGAACTGATTGAAGGAATGCTTGATTCTTTATTATTAACGTCATATTTGGAGACGAAATATATGTCTTTGAGCCATGATCAAGTTGTCTGCGCAACACCTGATATCATGCCAACGGGAAGACAATGACCTTAGTCATATTTAATCTAAGAGTGTATGTGTGTGGGGGGATATATATATTCAAAAGAAACATAGGTAAAAAAGGGTTTTTTTTCACCTAAGGAGGAGGCGAGCTTATATACGATAGTTTTAAAATACAAAACCGATTTCCCATAATAATGATATGATCTGTTATATTTGTGGTACACTAGAGTCATACATACACTGTGGATTTACTATTAATTTTACGCATTGAAGAGTGAGTATTTATTGACTTTGCGCACAAAAAAGCAACGAGAACTATTGCGTCAAACTTTGTAATTTTGAATCTAGGTCAAGTGACGTGGACAACATTTCAACTAACCCCCTCTCCAAACAACCACACCGCGCTAACAGGACTTCGAGCAATTACAGATTTAACGTACATCAGCTCCTCGCTTCAGTAGCACCAGGGCTCGAGCACGCGACACGCCCTCCACGAGTTCGGGACCATATAACTAAGCTACTCCGCCAATTCTAAAAGCAACGGCCGATTGAATGAGGGTGTGGTTGTTAATTAATGTCGTATTAAGAACCAACACGAGAGCTATTTGCGACAAAACGCAAACATTTTTAACCATAATCAAGCCACCTGAATGATGCCAGATATCACGCCCATTGAGCACGATATCACGCCAATAGATTTAACCTGAAAGTGGGAGATATATTCAAAAGAAAATGTGGAAGTAACAAAAAAGAGGGGGAGGGTCGAGCTTACACTTGAAAGACACACAGAAGCCAGTCTTCTGTAATACAATGGTTCGGTTTAATTAAACTTACGCGGTTAACTATAGATCAAGGATAAAAGAGAGAGAGAAAGAGAGATGACTGTTTATGTGTGTGTGATTAGCTCTGCACTTTGAAGAGAGTTCTGCAAAAGCATTTGCGCATCATCACTCAATTTCCTCACTACGCCAGGGTAGACTTCAAAGTTCGATCGTGAGTTAATGCATAACCTACGTCATAACCAACCACACACTAAAGCAAAACGAGGGCTATTATCGACGAGCCTTGTAATTCCCAACTACGATCATATGACGAGGACGATACTTGAACTGCTCCCCCTCCTTTTCCTAACTTTCACACCACACCAACGGGAGGACTGTGACCTTCGACAGACTTATAGTGCGTATACCCCTCGGCGGTCTTCAGTGACGCTAGGTGCTGACAACACCGGCCTCAAGTTCGTGACCATGACCTCTAAGCTATCACTGGTGCATTCACATTAGAAGATAGCTTTTTAACACCCGTTTATAAGCTTCACTTGTATGTAACGGAATCTTTGAACTCCTATTTTTACCCACTTTAAAAGGTCAGATTAATTCAAAATTTTGCTCCCTTGTCCAGGACCGATAACAATACAATAATTTAATAATTCAATATTTTTTTTCCATTGTCCTGATCAGGATCATCAGGATTAACGATTCCCCATTTTCAGATCCCATCCCGCATCTGGCAACTAATTCCAGATACCATTTCCAGATTTGGCGACTAAAAGATTAAGTTACAACTTAATTCGATTAACTATAAAAGGGTATTTATTAGTTTTTTTTAAAAACTATATTTATTAAACTTAAGACATCAATATCTGAGTAACTCGCAAATTCAAGAAATTAGCTTTCCACAAAAATCTTCAAATGAAACTGTAATACCATAAACTGTACAATAAAATTAATTAGTTTTAAGTTTGTCATAAATAAATGAGTAAAAAGTTTTATAAAATTAATCTACTTATACTGCTATACATTTGTTCAATATGTTAGATAAAAATGAAAAAAAAGCCTATTCATTTTGCCTAGACTTGGATAATATTGAATTTAAAAGTTTATTTTTAACAATGTTTATTTTACACATTACAATTACTGCAACGAATAAATGACATTAATGTGTTTTTGTTGTTCAAAAAGTCAAATACAGTTAAAAAGAAGAATCACATATAAGACACACGAAAACAAGCTCCTTTTTAAAATTTAATTTTTTACTTCTTCAAAAACTAGTTCAAATGGGGAGAGCAAGTTGTATTCTAAAAATAGGTCATGTTCTCTCTTAAGCCGAATAAATTGTATTTTAAGGTCACTTTTTCTGTTCACTTTTTCTTCAAAAAATATTTCCACTTCTATTTAAAATAGTTAATCGTGGAATTGTGTTGCATATTTTATTTTACGAGTATTGCAGTTCAAAATAATCATTTACGCTTGAAAAGATATCGATTTTCTATTTAATCCGATGCTATCATTTGTATTTCAGCTTTCCAGACAAAAAGAGGATTAGGAATTCTAAAAATTTATGTCATACGTGGGCACACCTTAAGCTGTTCTGTCATCAAAGTATTTTTAAATCAGTTTCAAAAATACAAATACACTTACCGTATATTTCGGCGTATAACGCGCACTTTTAACATAGAAAATAAGAACGAAATTTTCAGGTGCGCGTTTTCGCCTGATATAAAAATAATAGCCATAAAAAAAAGAAGAAAAGGCCATAAAAATTCATATTTCTAAATATATATATCTACGTAGAAGGATTCAAAAGTTCCCAGACTGAGTCAATAACTTAAAAAATATTACCAGTTAAACTGCTGAAACACATTCTCCTACGAAATAAGACCCTTAAGTAACAACACACTTTTGCCATGGTTTTTAAAGGTCATCCAAACATTTCTAGAATCCAATTTTAGCCATAACCTTTAGTTCAGCCTGCGAAGCACTTATAACTTCATCTGCAGATGGGTCTTTGTTTAACATGCGGGGGAGGACTTGAGCCACGACAGTTTTAGCGTGAAATAGCCCCTCTAAGCTGCGGACCTTGAATGGCACCAGAACTCGAAGAAGGAATTGATTTATAAAGTCAAAAATAGAGAAAGATCTCCTGGGAATGTCTCACTCCCCGCCACCCCCTCATCCAACTAAAAAGATGACGCCTCGTAAGAGGAAGAAAAGATCACTGAAACACTTTGGAATTTTAAAAATCCCGAATTTATCTAAAATATAAAAACCTTGGGGGGAGAGGTGCGGGAGCAGTGGCGTAACGTACACCCTCGCGATGCGGGGGTGGGCAAGGTTCTTGGGCCTAAGCCTGACTGCCACTACGTACCTACGCTTTGTAAAATCCAACTTGGGGGTCCAAAACCTGACTTTGCAGGGGGCCCAAATGTTCTCGATTACGCCACTGTGTGTGCGTGAGTGAATATTTATAAATGTCGCCCTTTAAAGGTACACTAGGGATATTGTTGATGGACCTCATAATTTCAAGCCACGGTCAAGTGTATTTGAGGGCATTTGAGTCGGTATCCCAGTCTCTTAACTTCCACACCACACCAACGGGAGTATTTTGAGCCACAATAGATTTAAAGTGTATCATCCCCTCTACTCAGCGATTCTTCAGTGGTGACAAAACTCGAGCCAACGTATCGACATCGCCAGCCACGAGATCATGACCGTGACCAATAGGCTACCTCGGTCATGGAGGGGAAGATTCGTCATTTGTTCTCTCGATGGGGGATTCGTTACCAACAGTGACGCACACAAGGGGGTGTCCTAGGGGTCCGGACACCCCCCATAGCCTTGATTATTTTTCGATTGGTTCTAATCCTACGAATATATTACATAAAATTTAATTATGTATTTGTTATTAATAGTTAATTTTATTAATTAATGCTAATTATTTATTCAATAATTAAATTTGTATTGTTTTTGTTACTTAAAATCGACAAAATCAAAAGAATATGTTGGGCTGCGTATTGGAGCATGATACCAAAATGGTGGACTTTCGATCCTGGACCACCTCCCCCCTTGAAAATCTTTTCTGTGCGCTACTGGTTACCAATATCCTGTTTAATGAATATATATATAAGCCAAATGCAAAATTATTTACGTAAGATTTTTAAAAGCTTATTTGTTTATGGAAAAAGAGGAAACAACATTTCCCCCCATTTTTTAACACTTAGAGAACTGTAACTGTTGCAACAATGTATCAGTAATCGCTAGGAAGCTCTTTGCGTTTCGCTCAAAGAACGATTTTAGCATTAAAAAAAATAAAATTATTCAAAATCAATATTCATAATCGACATACTACAGCAACAAAAAATATAAACAAAGATTTTAGTTCTTAGTAAGCATAATAGCCATTGTGTTATGTGTTCCATATCTTATAAAACCATAAACCAGTGAACTACTTTAGTTCTTAGTTACTTGGGGGTTTATTTAAAAAAAAACAAAAAACTTGTTTACGTTGCTCTTTTATTATGTCAGATATCTGAAATGACCTTGAAACATGCATTCTAATCTAACGACCTTCCTTTTAATACGAAGGGAAGGGGAACCATTACACCAAACAAATGAAAACTAGAGTGAAGTCGTGTGAAACGTAATCTAACAACACAATGACAAACCAATTTACATTCTAGTAAAAGGACATTTATTTATTTTTTTAAAAAGATATATGGAAAACTTGAATTGCATATTTATCTTTATCGGGCTGTTTTAAAATATGATGTTATGTTTATCAAATTGCATTTAAATTAGAACCACGTCGTTACAAGTTTAAATGAAGTATTACTAAGGTGACCATTTTTTTTACAATGAAAAGGAGGACGAAAAATTTAAGAAAAAATTACACCTTAAATATATGAAACGTTTTATTAATTCAAACAAAAGTATTAATTAAATCTTTTTGTATGATACGTATTTTACATAATTTCTTACCATATGAACAACACACCAATTACGCTTACATTCTTTTTAATTATAATCTTAAAAGAGTATTTTTCCACATTGGAGGATTTTTTTGTCAACATATCATTTTCCAATATATCGGAAAGTTAGGGCAAAAAATATCCTTCATACTGAATTTTACGGTAAGCACTGTAGCTAAAATATTATCATTCAATTTTGATTTCTTACTATAGTCGCTTCACAAAAATCATTACCACAACTGAAAATAACTCTTTCAACTGCTGCATTAGTTCCAAGGCAGCACAACGTAAATTCAATAAGAATAATTACATTTTCATATGAAATGTGCTCATTTTTGAAATGGTTTAAGTAATTTCACCCATCTTTTACCAATTTCTTAGCATGTTGATTTTCCAATTAATCTAATTCATTAGAATTTAAATATACATTCAGTCTTCTTTCTACTTCAATGGACAATTGTCATTGATTTTAATATCAGGCATTTCTTTCGATAAAAACTCAACGTAATTTTCAATATCTGCCCACTTTACTCGAGGCCAAGTCAAAAAATACCGTTGAAAACTGCTATTCCCTGTGATATTTGTTTCAGACCATTCTTCGACATTTTGGAAACATGTTTGGTTCATCTCTGAATACAGAGATTAACAGATCATTTTTAAAATATTGAAAAGGAGGGCAAAAAGAGGACACTTTTCGAGGAAGGACAGAATCTATAAAAGGAGGATTATCCTTCCTAAAGGAGGACGGTTGGTCACCTTAGTATTACGCTATGATACGACCCTTTCAAGAATTACCTCATTTCCTACTTTAAGTTTTATTCTTTTCCTTGCATTTTCTAAAATGCTTCACATCTGCTTTTTCAACTAATATCCGATGTTTTTTCTGGAAATTATTTACGAAAATAACGTTAAAAAAAAGGAAGGAAAAAAAACACTTAAATGCACAGAGAAGTTCTTGAACACTGTTGCAAGTAAATTTTTATGTTGTGATTGAGTAAGAGTTATATATTAATGTCGCATTATAAAGCAACACACAAGAGCTATTGGCGACTGACCTCGTCATTTTAAACCTAGGTCAAGTAAGGAGGACTACACACTAAGAAGGGCTAGCACCTCTCTCTCCTACCACGCCTCACCAACGGCTTAATATTGAGCCTCGACAGATTTAACATGTATGGGCCCCCTCTTCACGGCGGGTTTTCAGAGGCACTAGGCTCGAACTCATGACACGTCAGCCACGAGCTCATGACCATAACCTCTAGGCTACCAAGGCCCCATTTATGTTGTGAAATGCCCTATTTCTTAAAAAGAAATATCGTCAATCTCCATTGCAGCTATTGCTCTGTTTTGGTTTGAAGTGCGACTGACCATCATAGATTTTGAATAATTTTTTACTTCACTTTGTAAAGACTTATGTCTTGCTGCGCTTTAGGCAACAGAGCTGGGGGAAAAATTCCACATCGAACCATTTATTATGTGATTTTAATTCTGTCATTGTTTGCATCCATTTGTGGAAGAAGAATCGTCACATATTATGGCAAATGTGGAAACATAGCTTAGGCATATGATTCGAACGAGTGACCTGCTGATCTATAGGCATATATCTTGATGAACCTTATCTAACTGGTTTGAAAAGATAAATCCTCTCCCATGCAATTTAGTAAGCGTTTTTACTTCGATTGTTGCTAGTTTTGACTTGCTGAAGAAGACCGCGTTTCCGCAACCCCCCGTAATTCCTTACATAACCCCACTGTGTCATTAATTAAAATAAGCAAATCTGTTACTAACCCTGGAGATACAATCAATAATGTAATAAAATTGACGAAAACTAAACAAGTGAATGACTTCGAATGTGGTATTATAGTCAGAATATGTGAAGCTGGGTGATCTTACCGAAAATAGGCTACCATCTACAGCATACGGACTCAATTTTTCAAAAGTGCTAGTTACAATGGTTGTTGCAACATACTTATCTGCAGAATAAAGTCTGCTCTAGGTAAAGATGCGTGAATACAATGTAAAATAGTACGATTCTTCAACTGGCCTCAATGGTCATACAGCCTCTTCCATGGCATAGTTGTACGTCCCATCATCACATGACTCCAAGTTGGGGCAAAGTCATGTGTTCACGGTGGCCTTTAAGACTTTTGCCTTTAACCACAAAACATCCACAGGGTCGTCTAGAATGGTATCGTAGCCAATCGTCATTGTTTACACAGCAGAGTGGCATCGCATAGTGTTCAGAGGAGAACTCCGCTTCAATCATGGAACAAATGACGTTGGGTCCTTGTGTGAGGATCCGGGGACAGTGGCAGACTTAGGCAACCATCACTCTGTGAGGGATAGCGTGGAGTGCTACGTTTTACGATTGCAGGTCGCTTGTAGTCATCCTGTATGATACAGCTCAATAATATGCTGATGGCATTCTACGGCAGGTTACGTTACTCTTCTCAATAATTCCTCCTAGCCCTATTTTTTAACAAATAATATTTGACATATTTCTGGATTGCCTCAGGGCTGTTGGTACTCTTCCTTGACCAGAAAAATCTACTGCTTTTCACCAGTTGAATCTGTATGAGACATGATAAGTTGCCAGATTCGAGTATCTTAAGATGTTGTGGATCTGCAGCGCAGCAACAATTGATGAATGCCTGGCAGAATACACTGCAAAATAAGATTGGGAATTTTTATCACTCCTTATATCAACGTCTATGTCCACCAGGAAGGGAAGGTTTCACCTGTTATTGATTTTACCATTCAATGTGCAATTGTAAGCCATTGATGGGTTCTACGCGACATTGAGTTTTAATCTCATTATTTGGGATGCTTTTTATAAACATTAATTTCAATAAAAAGTCACTTTATTCGTGAAACTTCGCTTTTTCCCTCGAAAAGCATGTAGCTCTTGTAATTAAAGAATAGGCTAAATTCATGATGGTCACATGATAAGTATAATCACGTGCCCTTTGTGAAAGTCAAAGATGACATTAGACTCGTACTTGTCGTTGGACGAAATATACAATTTCACGGATTTCATAATATGGGTAAGAATATCCAAGTACACTCATGTCCAAAATTAAGGTCACAAACATAAAATCTGTGAAAACTGATTAACTATGTACTGTATTTACACGAACTTTGGCACAGAGACATATTGCAGTGTCAAAAAGAATATAACAATATGGAAAATATTTTAATTGTGCATTAAGATACAAGTCATATCAAAAAGTATGAAATCAAGAATCAGAAATATATAAAGCATTTACTTCGGGAAAAGTCTATCTAATATAGAGTGTGTTCACTATGAACTGCTATACAAGTCTCAAAACGAACTTCCCTACTGTTTGTGACGATGTTCAATAAGTATTTGTAGCAACAAAGCCAATTTTTCCAAAAACAAGACTTTTAATACCTGGTGGGGGCCCTGGGAAGAGAGCTAAGCTGAGAAATGACTATTACTAAGCCATTCCAAACATATTCAATAGTCTTGTGATCCAGTTATCTCAAAAGTCAATCTATGCGGCGAACATCCGTTCCTTCATGAAATTCATTAACAATGTGAGCTCTGTGGAATCGTGCATTATCATCCATAAAAATGTAGCCCGGGCTCATAGCACCCAGAAAAACCGCATATAGGCTCCAGGATCACATTCCTATAGCGCTGTAAGTTGACAGCAATTGCATCAGTGGTGTACGACTACCCAACATTATGTCACCACACACAAGGATTACTTTGCCACGAAATCTGTCGATTTTTGTTAAGTAGGAGGGATGAAAGCTAGCTCCATTTCTTCTCCAGTTGAAGACTCGACGATAATCGCTTTGTCTGGAACATTGCGACTCATCACCAAAAAGAACATGGCTCCATTCTTGTGGTGTCCACAACTGATGTTTTTAGCTACACAATATTGTCTTTTCAGCTGGATGCAGGCAAAGGGATGCACCAGACTGGACGCCGCACGTAAAGGCCAGTCTCTGCAAGGCGTCTGTAGACTCTTTGTCTATAAATTCTTGTTCCAGATACGGCAGTTCGGTCATGAGCAAACTGAGGAGCTGCTGTCCGCCTATGTTGTCGCGCGTTTAATGCCAAGTAACGATCTTGTGCAGATGTCGATGCTGTGTGGCGATCTTGGCCGACCTTTCTGGTGACAGTACCACGTGTTTGGAATTGATTCCATAACTAGGAGACCACTTTCAGGTCACTTGTAACCATCGAGCCACCACGGCTTCAGACTGGCCAGCTTCAAGCCTGCCAATGGCTCTCCATCTCAAGTAATCATCTGAACGATTATGAAAAGTCATTCTCACTGGAAGCAGACTAAATTGTTTGTTTTAATGCAATATTCACAAAACTGGAGGCAAAATTCTCACATGCTGGAAGGATCTCTCAATCCAATAGTTCTGTAAAACCTAACTCTAAACAACATCTTTTCCTAATTTGTTGGTTGATATTGTACTACCCTTTCTTAAAATTATATAGAATACTAATTCTATCAGTATTACTGGAGGCATTTTAAAAATATTACGAAAATCAGGTTTGTGACCTTAATTTTGAACATGAGTTTATTCAGATTCTTTTAAAAGTTTCTCAAAATAAAAAAATATGTAAATTCTTGTATTATATGTGTACTTTTAAGCAAAGTGTATTTTGTTTACACGTGTGCGTTATTTTTATTAACAAATATGTTTTGTAAAAGAAAATTTTCATAGAAAGCAAAAATTGATGATAATGAGGCTCATAAACTGATTGTCTGGAAACATGTGATTACATTTACCATGTGACTCTGACGTCATATGAATTTAACATATTTCTTTCGATACAAATTTTATAGTATATCACCAGATTTAGACAATTTTTTGGAAGAAAAATTGTTTCCTCCGTTCATAAATTACGTACATGTATAATTTTTATATAAAACAATTATAAAAAATGCTTTTTTTTATTTCACTGAGAAAAGATTGTATTAAAATTTTTGGATATTCAAATTTTGCAAAACATTGGTGAAATACTGAGAAATAAATAAATGAGATATTTTTTACCTTTTGAATATACAGTCGAACCTCTATATTGCGAATTTTTCTATATAGTGAACTTTTTCCTGGAACCAAGAACATTTCACGATTTTCTTCGTAAAATAACCTCCGAATAGCGAAGTACAGTTTCTATATAACGAACTTTTTCTCTTATGATTCAATTTTTGTTCTCCCTATTTTTGAAGTATTTCTGGACATTTCGAGTTATTTTGTTTTTTAGCCTATTTTATGGTGGTCATACATTTTTAACTGTGGTTTTATTAGGTACCTAACTCACCGAGAGCAACAGAATTCTGGGCATTTCATCCAACAAGTGCAACCTTTAACCTCTATTGTCAAGTTCACTGGAAACATCTTTGATATCCCCTTTCACCTTCAGTAGAGTCTCATGTTCTTGAACTAGTCTCCATTTATTTGTAGTATTGATCTGTTGTACGGATAACTTCGTTTCTTGTAGCTCAAAAATGTCAAAACATAAGTGCATGAGCATCAAAGAAAAAATTTAATTCTTCAGGAAGTGGATAAAGACGTCAAGAAACTTTTCTTGTAGTTTTTCTTTCCTTTTTTAATATGTAAAATATGTAAAAGAAATATATATTAATTTACAAAAAGGTGTGAATAATTACTTTTTTTAATATATATAGTGTTTATTAATTTAAAATTTGTTTTACATGGTTTATTAAGAAAATTGAAAGATGAACCTCTATGTAACGAATTTTCCATATAACGAACTTTTTTTCGGGATTTAGCGACTTTGTTATATAGAGGTCCGACTGTATATTGATCTTCATTGATTATTTTCAATCTTAAGTGGAATATTTATAATTTTACAGTATCTCAATAAAAATACATTCAAAGGAATTTAAAAATTTAACACATTAAGAATATTTCTCTATGGCACCCTCTCATTTTATAATTAAATTTAATATGAAATGCGGTAGTATAATACACCTATTGGCTTCTGATCATTGGCATAAGTAATCTATGAGCAACCGTTAACATTTTATCCTATTAAAGATTCTATCAAATGTAAAAATCAGCATGATATGTCATATCTTTTTAATTTATTTCGTAATCACGGATTTGCCTTACAAAGCGGAATTGCAAAAAGTTCAGTTCAAATACTCGATTAATTTGATACATGAATCAGATATTTTTCATCTTCACCGAAACATGAATCAGAGATACTTCACCCTCCTCAAAAGGTGAATCATGTTTTTTCCATCTTCATCGAAACATGAATCAGATTATCATGAACTAGCCGTTACCCGCACTCTTTTCTGGATATTTCATGATGCTACTATTTACATGTATATAAATTATTGATATCTAAATCTTATTATTAAGCATTCGATAGTATTGAAAAAACATTTTTATAACCCTCATCTCTTGATTTAAAAGGGACAGGAATTGAATCTCCAAAATTGAAATAGAATTACTTTTTAAGTTCCAATAACCTCCTCCTCCAAAGTGAATTTCTATTTTTAATACATCTTTCAAACTCAAACTCAGTGGCACAACAGCCCACTGAGTTTGGCCAGGCCCTACTGTGCTTCCAATATACGTGAGGTGCATGAGCAGATGTCCTGATCAGGTGGTCAGTCTGAAGCAAGACCCCCAGTGTTTAAATCTCCAAGCAAGCTTGGTACTCATTTAGCGACCCACTGCAGTAGGGATGAAAGGTTGAGTCGACCTTGCCTAGCCCGAGAATAGAACCCGGACCTGAAGCGGGTGAGCGCGATACGCTACCACTCGACCATCGTGCCCTTTAACGTATCTGTACTCAACAAAATAAGCATGCGTGCCAAATTTCAAGTAAAAATCTAATAATTCAAAATCAGGAATACATATACACTCATTGCCATAAAAATTTGCGCACCCAGAAATGATTGTGAGATCGTAACGAAACTTGGCATGAAGGTACCTGTCGGGTAGATATGCAAATGATTAGAAATGCAGCGTGATTGAGCACTACGTAATGCCTCTATAGGGCGTTGAGATTTGTTCTACTTAGAGTACAGAAGAGGTAAGAAGAGCTTGTTCGAGTGTACTTAATCTTATGCAAAGGAAACGCTGAAGTAGACATACTGTTACGCCGCCATCGAAGACAATATGAACAGCTGTCAGAGTTCGAAATGGGAAGAAACCTCGGCATGATGGAAGCTGGATGATCAGTTCGGTGAGTAACTCGTCAATTATGCCGTTCTGATTTGACTGTGGGGAGATGTTGGGATCAGTGGACAAAAGAGACGCCACTTACACGGCGACCAGGCTCAGGACACCCTCGATAGACCAGTCGTCTAGAAGACCTTCAAATCATACGACACACACGCGTAGAGCCAACGGCCTCATTGGCCGCTGTCCAGACACGGGCATCACCTTCACTACGGGCCCCTGTGTCTTCCTGAACCATGGCAAGGCGCCTGGTTGAAGGGCATCTGGTATCGCGGCGCCCATCACGTGTGCTGCCAATCACACCTACAAACGAAGCCTCTGTTTGGAGTGGTGTCGCGCACGTCGGGATTGGACTGCAACGGAATGGAATCAGGTCGTCTCTACTGACGAATCTAGTTTCAGTTTGAGAAGTGAAGACAATCGTGTTCGTGTTTAGAGGCCCCGTGGTGAATGGTTCAATCCTGCCTTCGCTTTACGGAGACACACTGTTACCACAGCTGGTGTGATGGTATGGGGTGCCATTCCTTACGATACACGGTCACCCTTAATATTGATCCATGGCAAAATGACAGCCCAGCAGTACGTCCATGGCATCCTTCAGCCGCATGTGTTGCCACTCATGGAAGGAATCCCAGGAACCATTTTTTAACAAGGCAATGCTCAGCCACATACAGAAAAGATGTCACAAGATTACCTCTGCCACGTTACCACCTTTCCGTGGCCTTCTCGATCCCCATATTTGTCACCAATCGAGAATATCTTGGATCATTTGGGACAACAAGTTAGACAGTCAAAGAGTTTAATCAGAGAGGCGTATTTTCAGCAACTGTGGAATGAGATGTCTCAGGACATCATACGGAACTTGTATGCCTCAATGTCCGCTCATATCGCATCGTACATTCGCGCTAGAGGGGGCCCAACCGAGTACTAAAACTTCCGTTCATTTGTACATTTTTCTGCAATAAATGATCCTTTTTCTTTGATTTTCTAATCACTTACTTATATCAAAGTAGTACTTACATATGTAAAATTTCGTTTCATTTTGATGACTTGTTCTTGATGAGCAAATTTTTATGCCAATGAATATATTTATCTATAACCCCGCAACCCCTCCCCATAAGAGTCAATAAATGCAAAACTCGTCCTAAACGGGTCTCAACTCAGCAAAAGAAACATGCTTGCCAAATTTCAAGTCTTTAGCTCTAATAATCTATAACGCCCTTCACCCCTCGCAACTCCCTTGGTGGTAGATTTTCGTAAAATGTGTTCTTAACGATTTTCTACTTTGTGAAAGCAAAATGCCTTCTATATTTCTAGTCTGTAGGTCTCATAGTTCCTGAGATATCGTGATGAATGAATGAGTCGCTTTTCTCCTTTATTTATATATAGATAAATCGTTGCTCTTATTTTAATGCATATCACATAGTATTGCTTAAATACAGAATTTTCCCCTTTATTATGATTTGAAAATAATAGTTTTTACATGCATCTCTTCTTCATACTGAAGACATACATCTTCAATAAAAATGAAACAAATACTTGAATGATAATGCAAATAAACTAATTTATATTTTCATAAGTAGAAACAATGATAATTTATAAATAAAATATAAAAACACGATTATTTTGCAAAGGTAAGTAAAACTAGTTGCATGAATAAATGAAAGTAGATGATAAATTTTAAATTTAAAGCAAAAAAAAAAAAAAAAAAAAAATCATAATTAGGACAAAATAAAATGCTAATTCCCTCTTTTCATCGTGACATACCTCTTTTCACACTTATGGTTTCTTGAAAAGGAAGCCTTTGAAATTCTGTTCTCTGAGGCTTGTAATTTCCGGTGCAAAGGTTTAGTTAAATTAGCTTCCAAAAAAGGCAAGATCACATGACGAGATCGGAAATGATCTGGCACTCCACATAACGATATTGAACAAATTCTATTTTGCAAGAAACAGTTTTAGCTATGTTATTGTAAAAAAAAATAACTGACAATTAATACACATATATATTTTAATTATTACTCAAAATTTATTTCAATTTCATATGAATTTAAAGGGAAATTGTTCTGTTATTATATTTTTATGAAAATTAAATCATTACTGGTGAAAGCAGACATTATTATTACATATTAAATAGTAAACCTTGAAAAGTAATGCGCTAATCAAGTTTTAGGACAGCGCAAATGCACCAAACATTTGGCACCATTTATTATGCAATATGGAAACTAAAATGATCGTCTAGCTTAACTATTTTTTATCCCTGTAAAATTCGATCGATTTTTGGTGAAGTTTTAATCGCATTTTATTTGCACTTTGGATAATTTTTACTTTTGGTTTCTTGTTATTTTTTGTTTCTTAATGATACAAATTGTTTTATTATCTCCTTTTTTTATTTGAATTCGTTAATTTGTTTTTTAATTTTTTATGATCAACTTTTTCCATGCTTTATATGAAAATTGTTTTCCTAAATGTAGATCGAAAAGAATTTGTGGTTTGCAGTTTGTTATCAAGTCCTTACTGTTTGAAAAGGAGGTACTTACGTATTATCGCAACTTTTTGCCGACATTTTATGAAACGAAGCACATAATTACCAATGGGCTTAATTCATGAAGTCACATGATAAAAACAAACACGTGTTTTCCATTGAATTCAAAACAAACATTAAACTAATTGCACTTGTTCTATTTGTAAAACTCAGATAAAATTTCAAATTTCATATTTGGGTAAAGATGTTTAAATGTTAGGGAAAAAAATTTCTTCAAAAAGATTTTTTTAAATTAAAAAAAAGTCGTATTTTATGCTTATACTTTTAAATAAAATGCATTTTGTATACATATGTACTTTTTAAGAGAAAGTTTCTGCAAAGAGCAAAACTTGGCAACACCGGAGAGCGTGAACTGATTAGTTGGAAACACAAGATAGTTTTTATCGTGTGACTATGACGTCACATGAGTTTTTGAATTGATTCGCTAGAATCACGTGGCTTTCACTATCATGTGACTATGACGTCACATGAATTAACCTCATTCAGTGCATACGACACATTCGAAACTGGGGTTGCCAACTTGGTGAGTTATCTTAAACGTTGGTGATTGTTGCGATAATTCGTAAGTACCGAAAAGGCATTTAAGAGTAAGGACAGTTGATCATACCTTAGGAGTATGAGAAAATTTTTCTTACAAGATACTCTTAAAAAGCCACGTGATACGTTCACATATTCCTTACTTCTTTTGAAAAAAAAAAAAATAGAATTTAAATTTAGGTGAATTATTTTACATTTTATTTATAAACTAAAGTTATATTTCTAATATTTTATGCTTCTGTTTTTCTTCACACAAGCGAAACTGAATATATTTAAATGAAATTTACATAATTTTATATATTTGTCTTTTTTTCTCGGTCATTTTTATTTTATTATAACTAGGAGGGTTACTCCCTGTCCGCTTAACGGTGGACCAATCCCTATTGTACAAATTATACAACTGTGTTAATACTCATTGCTCAATTTGTAAAACTGTAATTTGCATGTATTATGTAGTTCTATTAATTTGTCTGTGATGCGTTCCCACATAAAAAAGCATCATTGTCTCCAATGATTAACAGGCCCACAAAAAAAATGTCTTAATCTGTTAACCATCAAGTTGGCATCATTTTTGGCTTCCAAATTTGGCTACCTTGTTGGTGACCATTTTTGGGAACTTGGCAACCATATGAAAAATTTCCTAGATGCAATGGCGTTGTCCTTATCCATTCCAAATTTTTCGGTAGCTAAAACGATTTTATTCGTTAGATAAAAAAAAATACTTTATTCGAATAAAACATTAAAAAGACATTTTTCTCACTGATTTAATATATTTTTAAAATTAAGATCATTATTGTTGAAAACAAGCATCTGAATGTAACGTCTTATACCAGGAGCATTGAATAACGTCATTAGATTTAAAAGTATTGACTCTTATGGTAGAAAATACATGTTTTATATTAAATAAAAATGGCTTATTCATAAAATGTCTCTAAGAAAAATGCATCATTAACAACAAATGTTTGATATTATTCTATTTTAATTTATTTCACTTTCTGAAGCAACACGGGGGGTTTTGGTGACGGACTACGTAGCTCTGAACCACGATCAAGGGACGAGGACGATATCTGAGCTAGAGTGCATGGAACGTGTAAGTGTTCGAATCCAAGTGTTATTAAAGATCTGCAGTGTACCTAGGGTGATGCGTGTTAAATCTGTTAAGGGTCAAATTCCAATCGTTGGAGTGTGCTAAGTTTCGAGAGTGAAGTGAAACTTCAGGTTTTGTCCTCATCACGGTTCATTATTACGGGGTTGATCCCAAATGCCCTTGAGTTGCTTCAAAGGGAGTCATTAATAATCAACCAATCAATCAATATAAGGGAAGATAAAATGTAAAATAATCAACAGAGCTCTGCATTATTAATAAAAGAACTTCCGAAAGAAACTTTAACAGGGTCGTTACAACCCCAT